>JANPWX010000109.1:1193432-1231038 GCA_024734555.1 Trochalopteron elliotii | reverse complement strand
CAGGAGACAGGGAGCGGAGCGGTGCCTGTCACGGGCCGGAGGCTGCTGAGTGGGTTTGGACTGGCGGCACATGAGGGCACCGCACGCTCCCCCTGCGGAGCCGGTCCGGGGTCCCTCCCCGGGCCGCTCTCCCAGCGTTGTGGCCAAGGCACGGGCTGGGGGCTTCGGGAGTTGCTGGCCGGTCGGGACGTGGAGCGCTGGCTTTGGGCAAGAGGGCAGTGTCCTCTGGGGTGGTCGTGATGCGCCGCGTCCCCTTTGTGGGGACTTGGGCAGAGGCGGGGGCTCGGGCGTGATCCTCCCAGATGGCAGGGCTGGCTGATGAGAGAGGATAGAGGCAGGCCAGTGGGAAACTTTTGTAGTGCACCCTCAGCGCTTGGAGCGTGGGGGCTCCGGGGGACGTCCCCCCACCCAGGGGACACAGTCAAGGCCTAGGGAGGACAGTGAGGAGGTGGCCCTCCTGCCTGCGGCGAAGGAAGGTGTGACCCGGCTGCTGCGTAGGCATACGTCCTCTCTAACCCGCTTTTTGTGTACACCGAAGTCCTGGCTGCACTGATTAATGGTTTTGTAATTGGACTGAAAGTCCTCAGGAATTCTGAGAGCTGTGATGCGCCTCTGTAGTCCTCAGTCGCTGTGGAGGGAGGTGCAGGATGCTGCACGTGGCCTTCTCTCTGTCCCCACCCTGTGATGCTGCCGCACCAGCACCCTGGCAAAGGCTGGGGTGGTCAGAAACAGGTAATGCTGGCCTTCCATCTGCAGGACCCCAGGGTCTGAGGACAGACACTGTATTTGGGTTTGAAATTCAGGTGACAAATACCCATGCATTATTTCCTAAAGAAATTTGCCGTATATACACAATTATTAAAATTCCTGATTTTGAAGTTTCTTGCTGCGAGTTCTGGGTTGTAACACTCTTGAAATCACTGTACCAAGAGCCATAAACAATAACTGTAAGGAATTGGCCTTGGTGTGTAAACCTGCTAAAGGAGGTTCACAACTTCAGTTTCAAAAAGCTCTCTTGCTAATCCCTAAAAATTAAACAGTGCAGAAGTCAGGTCAGAATGGTCAGCTATTCTCACACTTTATTGTCCCTGACAGTATCTCTTCTGGTATTCTGCATAAACCCTATTTCTGCTGCTTCACTCACCCAGCAGAGGCTGTTGCATGTCCAGACACTCAGTGCCTGGAGGCTATGGTATACCCAGAAGGACTGTGAATTCACAGAGGTCTTGACAGCAGTTTCTCTTTTTTGTGTGTGTATTACTTAGCAACACTATCTAGGTGATCACACTGAACGGTTTTCGGTTGTGGTTAGGCAGAGTTATGTTAAGCCATTTGGGACTTTGGTGAGAAGCAGCATCTTTCCATTGATTGCAGGACATGGGTACCAGAGCCTGTGCATGCTCAAGCTCTGCTTGAGAAAATGTTACCAGCCTGGCTGGTCCAGTAGGGGATGCAAGGCCTGTGGGGGTTGTTTTAGCAGATATAGCAAAGGTGTGGATGCTGTTGGACCAGTGTGTGGCACTGACTGAACAGGAATCCCTTTTTTATATTTGTGTGGCTTTTAACACACTGTAGGACAGCTGCTTTTGTTGATCTTGATCCAAAGCAGCTGAAGGAGCCTGTGTTTTACAAGTGGACTGCAGTAACCTTTTTGAGGGGCTCAAGGGCTTGACCATCCAGGTAGAGCAGATGCTGACTGTGGGGAGTCTCACAGTCTGTCTGGAGGTGAGCAGGCTGGGTCCTAGCCAGCAGCACTCTGTTTCCAGGCAGATGCTCTGAGTCTGGAGACTGGGACAGAGCTGGGCCTGGCAAGCCTAGGCTGGGTATGAAGTTGCCTTGGAGACTGGGCAAGTTTTTTAAGCACTGATAGAAGAGAGATCCATGATGAGTCTTCTGTCATTAACCTCTCCCAGGTCTCTGTGTCTCCACAGATCTCCATGAGGATGCACATCAATAAGGTTAATCAGAGACTGGGGGTTGCAGATGAGGGAGAACAGGGGGAAAAGGATTCTCTTCGATCTATGGTCAAGGGATGGAGAGGAATGTAGGTCACTTTGGTACTTTATAGCCTGGCAAGGGACTTATCTGAAGTGACAGGACTTTTCCCTCTTCCCTGAGGCTCTTGCTTACATGCTGTCCATGTGTCAAGGCAATTCTCTGCAGACAGCTGGCAGAGTGCAAAGTTTAGTAGTGTTGTCTGCAGATGAGTCAGCAGAAGAGAAATATCTTGTTCCTGTGAACTGCAATGGTCCTGTAGGCAAAGCAGCACATGACAGTCACATCTGACTGTGCCAACGCCTCCCAGGTTCAGAGGGACAATAGGACAGCCTTGGAGCAGGCGGTGTCACCCAGGGAGCTGTGTGTGTCCCAGGGCTGTGCTGGTCCAGCTGCCAGCTTGTGCTTTGGGTCCCTGGTGGGAACTGCAGCAGCCTTGGGCTGGAGCGTTCACTGAGTTGTTGCAGCAAGCTCATTTTCATTTGAAGTAGCAGCATTTATTTTGCTTCACAGGTAAATCTACAAGTGAAAAGCAGCAGAAGTGGCAGAAGAAATCCTGCAACTGATGTAGGTTTGCAGTTAATATTCTCCAAGAAGTTCTTCAGGACATCAGAAAAAAAGGCAGATGAGCTAGGTCCTCATGCCATCAGTGTTTTTATAGGGTGCAGAAAGGTCTGACCTTCTTCTCCTGTATAGTGGAGTTGTCTGACACCACTGAGACTAGAAAACAGCAGCACTGTCCATAAAGATGCAGACAGTGAGGTAAAGCTTTGGCTAAGCAGGGAGATTTGCTGGGGCTATTCTGACCTCTTCCTCCTGCTGGAGGTGTGAACTTTGGTGTTGTGGTTAAATTCCAGCTTTGATGATGGTGTAGTTAACTGACACTAAGGAAGAAGTCTTAAATTCCTTCCCTGGCTATATATGTTTTTTCCTTTCTAGTAATCAATGCTTGTCCTTTTTCCCTCCCAGAAGTGGCTGTGTTTCAGTGGGATTCAGTGATTTCCTGACAGTAAAAGCAACTCTTTTCCCATCTGGCAGTCAGCTGCTCCTCGCAGAGCCCGTGCAGGTCTCTTTTCCTCTCACTGAGGTAGCTGGCAGGTGATGCAAGGCCCTTCCTTGATGCAGGATGCACCAAAGAAATAAGTTTAAGAAGAAAAGTCCTAAGTGTTTTATGTAGTGGTGCAGAGACTTGTGATATGCCCATGGCTTTTCCAAACAGGGCACTTCCAGCTTTGCTCCTTTCGAGCAGTTTCTCCGTATTAAGCCATGAACTCAATAATGCAGTAGGGTGACACCTTAAAATAGAACAATGTTAATATTTTACAGCAAGGCTCTTTCTTCTGGTTATGCTTGGTTTCTATCTTGGAGTGTTCAGAATGAGCTTTGAGAGTTATCTTCTCTTTCCTCTTCCCCATCTGCTGCAAATGTAATTAATTTTAGAACAGGCAGTGTTTTATGCATTTGGGGAAGCAAAGCCATGTCCTCATGTGTTAAACTCAGCTACAGATGCTGGATCCCACTGTTGTTAAATAATTGTTTGGGATGCTATTTTAGTCACTTGGGTCAAAATGAAGCATTCTAAGATTAGTTAGGTTTATTGCAGTAATGTGTGGTGTGTTCCCAGTTTTTTATGAAGACAAGCCTGGTGATGGGACAACTTCCCAGAAATGCACTTGCCACAGGACAGAGGTTTTAAAGATCTGAATAGTGGTAAAATTACTGTTTAATTTCTGCATTAATTTGAGTCCTTAACAGAACTGTTGTCACTCATGAGGTGCCCAGCCCAGCTGTCCAGACGCTGCAGAGGCTACTTCAGCAGCATCTCACCTGTAAGGTCAGAGCAGACAGAGCATATTTATCCCACCCTTGATGCTGGTTTCTCACTTGGTACGTTGGGTAGAGCTGCTGCTGGGTGGCTGATGCTGTGTCACCATTGCTGCTAATTTAATGCACAGCACATAATAGAATCTCTCAAGTTGGAATCCATTCACTTAAGCTGTTGTTTGCCATCGTTTAACTATGTATACCCTGAGAAATGGAAAAGTTAGGGTGGAGGAGAGTGGATGGTTGGGTGTGGGAGGAGCTGGAAGAAGCTGTTGGAGTTTTCTGCTAAGCTGGGACCGTGCTCAGTTCTTTGGATGGCCATGAGATCTGCACCCAGCAGCAAGGGGCTGCTGGTAATTCAGCAGAGACTGTACTTGTGTGCAGTGTGGTCTGGTTGCTCTGATGGGCCACGCTGATGTGGGAAGAGCTTCACCTGGTTGTGTGTGGGGCTGCTTTGTCTGTGCTTCAGCGCCAAAGCCTCTGCATTTGATGTCTTGCTGGGCAGTGATTCAGAATGTCTGCATTCAGCACATTGACACAAACCTTTTAATTCTCTCCCAAGGGAAGGAAAGAAAGTGGTCAGACACCAACAGGTGACTGGAAGCACAGTGAAATTATTTTAATGAAATAACAAGAAATTCGGCTGCTGTTTCCCCCCAGTGTTTCCATGAATTCTGGGGTTATTTGAACCAGAGACAAATGCTTGCTGTGTTTTTCGAACTTCCTGGGTTCTGCTAGGACATCGGTGGTAAATGACTGATGCAGAGCGTTGCTTGCAAGGTGACACTTTGTGTCACACCCTGTGCTTTCACAGCGGCACTCTGGAAGCTGCTGCATTTATAGCACAGATCTCACCTGAAAGTTAAATGTTTGCTTAAATGTTTGCTTTAGTGTTTGAAGACTTGGACCTGAGGGTTACAAACTTTTTTTGCCTGAGGTTATGTTTGGACCCTCCCATATGTTTGTTCTCAGGAAATAGAAATTTAATTACTGGAATGAGGGAAACGGCAAGCTTGACTCACAGGCATTATGGAGTGAGTGGTAGATGGGTCACGCAGTTCTGGAATGTCCTTGTGGCTGCTCTTTACTCTCACTTCTCTCTTCGACACAGTATTTTTTTGGCTCCCTGCTGACCTAAGATTCTCTTACCTTGTTCTGTGGTAGGTCTAGCAGAGCAGCCAGGGATTCATATATGAATGTACCACAAACTAGTTCAGCTGTGTCTGACCCTAAAATTGTCCATAAGGTATCATCATGCTGATGCTCAGTGGAGAGGGAGAGATATTTGCATCTCCTTAAACTGCATTTGACTTGTTACTCCGGAGCATTCCTTAACCTTGAGTCATGTGTGCTTGAGTAAGTCCATCACTAAATCTGCTACTTAACAGCTCTTTCACAAAGCACACCCTTCTTGGCTGCCGAGCAGCAGAGCTTTGCCAGTGGCCCTTAGTGAGGATAGTCCCAGCTCATCCCAAGTAGAACACTCAGCAGAGCCCCTCTACTGTGGAAAAAGGTGGTATTCAGAGGGGCATCTGCTCTTTGTCACACCTTGCACTTGCCCCACCTAACATTCCAGCACACCCACTCCATGTGGGTGGGGAGACGTTTTAAATTCCACACCACTCTTATTAGGGAGTTGAGGCACGCACCTAAGGGTCCTTAAGGATCGTTGCTGGGCGGAGGGGTCACGCTGCTCTCGGGAACAGCAGGCCAGAAGTGCTATGTGCTGCACTGGAGAGGTGTACACTTCAAGTCAACGAGAGAGATAATGCTGCTTTTTAGTTTTTGCAAATCTAGCACCCATTTCTAACTCCTGCAGCAGCTGGAAAGGGAATATTCACTGCCATGCCTTCCTATAAATCCCTGGTTTTGCTTCAGCTGTGTGAAGGTGGAATTACTAATACTCCAGGCCCTTTTGGAAAGGTACAATAACTCCAACCCAAATCAGAGATAACTTCCTTTCTTATAACTGTCACAATTTCTGTCCCAAATTGGTGGTTTGTCTGTCTTTTCATCAGAGAAGCAGTTCAGCTGAACCACCACTAATTGCAAACTGGTACATAAAGTGCCAGAAGTCAGTGTGGCCTAATGTGGTGTCAGCAGCTGCTTCACCATCTGCTGAGTCACCACTGCAGTGGGGACAAGGGACAGGAGGGGAACATGGTGGCACCATCCCCAGGTGGGCTGTCCCCACTGGGGAGCTGCAGCTTGGTCTTACACAAATGACAAAGCAAACAGCAAGCCTGTTTAAACTCATTTGAGTTATGAGCCCTTCCCTCACCCTTATCCTCCTGCATAGACCTTCCTTCCTGTCTTCAGGACTGTACAGGGATGTGGCACACCCACCAGCTGGCCTGGGGAGTGTAAAGGGTAAAGAATCCAAATGAGAGCTGGACAGGGGCTGAATGTGAACTGGGCATGCCATAGTCCTTAGGTTGCCTTTTGGATGTGAAAATAGCATTATTAACCTCATGGTAATGATTTATAATTTGCATTGCAACTCTTGTTTCAGTGTCCCCAGCCAGCTGACTGCTGCACACTTCTCTCTGCAGAACAGCTCTGAGTTGCATTAAATGATTCAGTATTCCCACCAGGCACTGTTTGTCATGCCTTGGCAGCTGATGCCAAATACAACTGGCTAAGCCCCTTGTGAGGTGGCTGTGTCTTTGCACTGACCTTCTGTACGCTGTGCCTGCTTTTGACTGATTCTGTTTTGGAAGAACTGAGAAATATCTCTTTTCTTTTCTTTTTTTTTTCTTTTTTCCCTCTCCTTCATTTTGTTCCAGTTCTTTCTGGACGTGCTTGGCAAGATGGAGCCGCCGACCTCCTCCCGGCTGAATTCCCGAAAGAGAAGGAAAGATGGATCAGGCCCTAATGGGGCAACAGAGCTGGATGGAATCCCTCCAAAGATGTCCCGACGCTCACTCGTAAGTAAGCAGAGATAAGAATTTTGGGAGCCTGTGAGATGAGAACACTGAGCTGTAACAGCAGAAAGATACAGGTGGTGGTTTATCTGTGGACAGAGAAAACAAGGCGGGGGCAGGGGATAAGAACCAAGTGACAGTAGCTCTCCTTCTTGCAAATCCAGTTTGGAATCTTCCTTTGTTCATACTAATAACATACTTACATCGTGGGCTTAAATTAGGTCTGAGGTAAGCATTGCTAAGCTGCTTTTGTGGTGTGTCCGGCTTGTCACTTAAGCCGAGCCAGAGGCATGCATTTAGAGAGCCATGGAGAAGTAGGCATTTCTCACAGGTGCGTTTTAAGTGACCCACTGGAGAAAGAAATACTCTAGAGAAGCACAGAACAACTGCAGGAGGGTCTGGAGCCTGTAAGCACCTGCAGAAGTGATCTGTTGCATCCATGCTCTCATGCACTGGGAAGATCACTGTTCATTCAATTTTCTTGGTCTGGAGAGAGACCACATTTATGTTGCTGGTACTTTGGGACTGTCCAGAAAAAAAGCCACAACAAACAACCAAAAGGATTTCTGTTCTAGATCGACCTTGGGATGGCTTTAACTAGCTAAAGCCAGTGGGCTCTTTTC
This sequence comes from Trochalopteron elliotii, assembly GCA_024734555.1. Classification (NCBI taxonomy): domain Eukaryota; kingdom Metazoa; phylum Chordata; class Aves; order Passeriformes; family Leiothrichidae; genus Trochalopteron; species Trochalopteron elliotii. The sequence continues at coordinate 1,223,672 of JANPWX010000109.1, read as the reverse complement.
TGAAGGGGGTCTGATCCAGTTAATGCTACTGAAAAGGGCTGTATTTAACTTGCCCTTGCTACAATATTGTGACAATTGGCTTTTTATAGTTCTTCTCTGCCCTCTTCCTGGAGGTGTCCTGTGCATCACGTGTGCTCTAGTTGTTCTTTTCTTATCTCTGTCAAAATCCAGCTACCACCCCTGCCACATCATACCGGGGTCACGGTCCTTGGCAAAATGTGGTGATATGTTGCAACTTTCCTCCTCGATGACAACATTTTGCTCTTCAGGAGGGCCTCAGCCCTGTCACAGAGCACTGACAGTGGTAATGAAGTAGGAGCAGCACCAGCAGTCAGAACTGGGGAGGCAGGCACTGGGGATGGAGGCTTGAGCTGTTGTGTGACTTATCCCACAGAACCTTGATGTCCTTCACTGTTGCCAATACCCACCCTGTCCCTCTTAAAGATCCCATGTATTTCAGTAAGGAAAGAGAGGTTTGCAGGTTATTTATTATTCTGTGGGAGTCACTTGCTCTTCAAGTTGCTGTCTGTCCTCTGTTAAAAATAAAGCATCTGTGAACAAGTAATATCTAGCCACTTTCTAAGCTTCCTGCCTGTTTTTTAGCTACAGGGAAAACACAGTTCTGGTGATTCTATTTTTCTTCCTTTTGCAAAAGTTTTATTTATTATTGCAAGAGTAATAGTGTTGCCTAACTGTAAGATTACTTTGAAGCCTTCTGCATTCCCAACTAAACAGCTGTTGGCAGAATGTTCCCCTGAAGCAGCAGGGCTCAGCAGCAGATGGTGGTAACAAACCTGCTGACACATAACCCTGTTGTACTGTACACATCAGGTTGAGTTTTGACCCTCACTGGTCCTGCAGGGGAAGGGCAAGAATCTGGCAGGACCGTTTGAGAACATGTCTCTGTGTTCCTCTGATAATTTTGATAGGGCTTTTTTTGTGCTTTTATTCCTAACTTCATATCAGGTATCTGCCAACTAAACTACCAAGAATCTGGTTTTATAGGGAAGTCCTAGATTTAATGACAGTGATGAGAGGAGAGACCTGCACGCCTTATCTGACATTAAGGATCCTGGTAGAGGAGGTGCTGTGTGAAATGTGGAGCCCTCCATAACTTGAAGGAGATGTTCAGCAGTAGCAGTTTGTTTGATTGTAGTGGTCAGTGGTTGTTTTCCTGTGCATTTCACTATAAGCACTCTAATAAGGAACGACATTGCCAGAATAGCAGTGGTTTTTCTGGTTGCAGTTGTTCTGGACACTGCCAGGATTCTGCAGTGGGACAGGAAGCCAGAGAGGAAACTGATTAGACTTTTTCAGCTTGAAGGTATTATTGTCATGATTTGCAAGCTTGTTTCCTAGTGTTCTTACTCAGGAACAAGATGTCCATTGCAGCCCTACACCTCCCAGCTGGAAGGAAATTGAGCTGTTTGTTTTGTAATGGAAAGGGCAGATGTTTCATTTCCATTCAGAGCAAACCAAAAATGTGCCTGGACTACAGCTGCTGATTAAATGTACTGCTGTGGTCAAGCTAGCAGGCTTAGAGGGGTTTTCTTGCAGCAGTTGGAGTTATTCTGCCACAGTCTCTCACTTGTATGTATGGCTCAGAAATGGTGACAACATACACGTTCCCTGGGAGTTAGTGCTCTGGCTGGTATTGCTCTTCTGCTCGGTTTATACTTAAATCAAGGAGCTGTTACAGTTTGTACATCACAGCACAACACTCAGGCACAGCAGAGTGATGGCCTTGCCAGACTGGGCACAGCTGGAGCTGTGACAGTGAGGTTTAAAGCTTGGCTTTTGCTGCTGTGATTTGCTGTTTGTCAAAAGTCTGAGTTTAGCAGCTGCAGCTCTGACCCTCTGATTTTCTTGGTCCATTATAAATACTGTCTTCTAAACTCTTCTTTTCTCTCTCTCTCTTCCTCTCTGAGGCTAACCAGCCTGCAAGGCCTTTTTGAGGTTTTACACTAATTAGTCTTTTAGTACACATCTGAATTGTGCAGAGGCACAGTGAGTCACCTGGTGACTAGGACATTGTGATGGCAATGCTGCCACTGTGAACTGCCCTCACTTTTGCACTCTCACAGTGAAACTTTCCTGGCTGTTTAGGGACTGAGAGAACCAGCCCCATTCTCAGATGAAGTGGAGATCGACTACAGCAAGCCATACATCAGAGTGACATATGAAGAAGCCATGAGAGGGACCCCCTGTAAGTAAGAACACAGATTGGAAGGGGATTGTATAAATGTTTGGGCTTTGGGGGGTGTGGGTATGATTGAGATATTCTCTGAGACTAAACCAACCTTGTGTGTTGGACCAGGTTTACAGCCAATAACTGAGTGCTTTGGTGATTAGATAACTGTTCCCATGGGAAATTTGGCCTGTCAGTACACCTGAAATTTGAGTTTGTATGTGTGAGGAGACCACAGATACTTGTTTTAAACTCTAGCTGAGCCAGTGACAGCCATAGAACTGCACACTTTCTGTATGACTTTGTCAGCTTACAGTTAAGCACTTTAAAAGTCATATTTTCTGAAACTTGAAACAGGCAAGTAAAACCAGTTTATATCTTTGTTCAGAATGTCCCATTTGAGCCTGGATTTGAATTAAAGTCAGTGTCATTAAACACCACAGGCTAGTCCCACAACAAGAAGGTGTCCTTTTATTCTCTAAACCAGGCTGGGATAAACACTGTTCTCTTTGCAAGTCCAGAGGGGAGGCAGAGGCACAACTGACTCCTGAAGGATGACAGCCCTCTCCTGCCAGAGTGTGCAGACAGTGCTTACCTGGCCTCTCTGTTGTGGCTACAGAGACAATAAAAATGCTGCACTTCTATCTACCTGACTGCTGCTGAGAGATGAGCCAGCTCAGATTGAGACCTGGCTGTGGTTTCCTGCCAGAGGTTCTGAAAATCCAGTGTATATCACAGTCTGCATTAATTTCCCAGCTAAAAATCTCCAGAGTCTGCACAAATGTCTCTGATTTCAACAGTGGTGGCTCTCCTAACTACCAAGACTAAAATACCATGCACATTTCCTTGTTGCTGTTTGTGTCTCTGCTCAAGAACTGTAGCTGCTGCAGGTACAGAGGAAAGATAAGGATGTCCCAGCCACTTTCCAGAATGTGAATAAACTCATAAAGGTCTGCTAGGACCAGCTCTCTTCTGGCATACAGAAAGCTTTTGCAGTCGCAGATCTAGAAAGTTTTGTTGTTGTTCCTCCTCTTTTTTTTAAAAATAATAATAATAATAATATGAATAATAATAATAATAATAATAATAATAATAATAATAATAATAATAATAATAATAGCAGCAGCTATGGGTTTAGCTGATAATGCCAGTGTTTCAGCAAAATTGTGTCTGCTTTTCTTTGAGCAGCTCAGCTGTGCTTTTGAATAAAGCCATACATTGCATGTGTCTGGGGGAGCTAATGATGCTGGCCCCTCAAGCAGCAGCAGGCTGAAGAGGGGGATGCTGTAAAAGTCTTGAGATGCCATCCTGGCACGCAGGAGGAAATCAGGCACCTGTGAAACATTTGGGCCAGTTCCCCTCTGGTATCTCACTGTTGTGCAAAAAGTTAATTCTGCATTTGAATTTCCACAGAAGGGAAATGTTCAGGGTTTGCTTTTCCCTTGCTCTCCCCTTCACTTTGTTTGGGTGATGCATGGTAGGCTTTCAGTCTGCCTTAAATGGGGTTGTATTTCATCTCTGTGCTCAGATGCATTAGTTTCCACATGGGAAGGCAGAGAGCCAGGCATTTCTTTTCACAGTTCTGTCCAGATTATGGTGCTGCATTCTGTAACACCTCCATGGCTTTCAGAAGGTCCTCAAATGTGAGCATGAGCAGCAGCTGCTTCTGCAGGAAGGCACATTCACAGCTGTCTCTCTGTCCCTTTGGCACAGTGGATCGCCCTGTCAGAGTTTATGCCGATGGAATATTCGACTTGTTCCATTCTGGACATGCCCGGGCCTTGATGCAAGCAAAGAACCTCTTCCCAAACACATACCTCATTGTTGGAGGTAAGGAGTGACCTTGTTGACTTTGGCTGTTGCAGGAGTACAGTTTAGCTCTGTCTGTGGTTGTGCATACAGAGGTTTTGTCTTTGTGGCCTCAGTGACTCTCACTGCAGTCACTTGGTCCCAAATGTTGCTGGAGTCTTACTGCAAAATGTTGAGGGTTGGATATGTCTGCAGAAAGATATCTTGTACCAAATGAGTGCCTAAGGAAAAGATTTTAGACTGTGCTGTTTTAATTTGACCCCTCTATTTTGTGACAGGTACAGGTGAGTTGCACATCTGAGTATCAAAATATATTAGGCATAGTTAAGCATCTACTTTTGACTCATACATGAGACAGCTAAAGTATGAGTCCCTCCATAGCTGCTTCATTCACCTGTAAGTCACTTCCCAGCTCCAGTTTCCTACTGGAGATTGCTTAGTGCCAAACAGATCCCACTGAGAGCGTGTAGATCACAGTGGTTTCTTGGGCATGTGTCGGGACACCTGGAAGTCAGTGAGGCCTTCCTCCTCTGAGTAGAAGTTCCCATTTTGTCTGTTAGGTCATAAGTCTTTGGATGACGCCAGGAATGTCCTGCTGAGTGCCTGAAGGGACCTAGCAGAGGTATTTCAGCCAGGTTCCTTCAAGAATATAACAGGAAGAAAGATACCCCTCTTGTGGCTGCTGCAGGACATGGGCTTCTGTGCAGGCAGTGCCTCTGTTTGTCCCTCCACCCCCACTAAGGACACATCAGGCTGAGGGTGTTGTCTGTCAGGAGCTGACCCCTCGTCAGGCTGCATAGTGGTACTCAAGTATGAGAACTGAAAATACCTTTAACTGGTTTTCTCAACTCCCAGTGTCTTTGTGAAGCAAAATTAAATTCTGACCCTGCCATAGAACGATTATGACATCCTTGGGTGATTTGTTTCCTTATCACAGTTTCAGTCATTGCTGAGAGTGTTTTAATAGTGGTATGCCTTCTTGTGTGCTACAGTAGTGTCTGAAGGGGGAAGGGAGGGAGGAGAACTGAAACAGTTGCTTCAACCTACAAACTGCCCTGAGCTTAAAAATATTAAAGGCTGAAAGACATCCCCATGTACATAAGCACTACAACAAACAGGAAAATAACTTCAGGTCAAGCTATTAACATGTTAAAGTAGAAGGAGTGTGACCACATTCTGTGCCTCTAGGAGACTGGTGAGGAGGAGGGCAATGAACTGCTCCCCTTGCAGCAGGAATGAGAGAAGAGGCCACATCCCAAGAGAATATTAGCTCCAAGCAGGGAACAATCTCCCCCACTCCTTATCATTTGTTTGTCTAGAACATAAATACACCCAATACCAGTGAGACTGGTAATGCCTTGTTTACTTTTGAGTCTGAAAATCAAATAGAACTCCTTCCTCAATATCTTACACTGCAGATTATGAAGAGTTGTTAATTTACTTTCTCATAGAACATAATAATTAAGCTTGATTTCCTATGAACTCATCCTTTGTTTCAATGTAACTTTCCAAGAACTACACTGTGGTATGGCATTTTATGAAATCAGAAGTTCAGGCCATAAGTTTTTTCAGATTCCAAGCCTGAGACATCCGTTGCTTTAAACGTAGATTTCTGCCCAGCAGACTCTCGGGTGCCACTTCTTATACAAGAGTGGTCTTCTGTGTTGGCTCTTTTTCTTGATAAGTGTTGTAGGCTCTGGAGACCTTAAAAGGCTTGGGGTGTCGGTCTCCAGCTTGGGCAGAAATCCCCCAAACAGCCTGCCCAGAATTGCTCAGGAGTTTAGTGCCCTGCAGCGTTCCCTGTTCCTGATATTTTGTGGCTGGAAGAGCTGGCTTTGAAACACCATCCTCTGTCAGCTTCTGGCATTGTCTGGTTCAGCAGGGTGTGGACAGGGTCCTTTTACTGTAAACCATTGGGGTAAGTGCCTCAGACTCAGTGTTCCCTGTCTGTTTCTCCAGTCTGCAGTGATGAGCTGACCCACAACTTCAAGGGTTTCACAGTAATGAACGAGAACGAGCGCTACGATGCTGTGCAGCACTGCCGCTATGTGGACGAGGTGGTGAGAAATGCACCCTGGACCCTCACACCAGAGTTCCTGGCAGAGCACAGGGTAATGTGTGACATCTGATCTGTTTGGAATTTCGATTAGCCTCTCTCTGTTTACAGCAAGAATTCATCCTTGGGGGTGACCTCAGCCTGAGCAAACTGTTTCTGTTGAAGCTCCTTAAATATAGAGTGAACTGGGTTATGGGAATTGAGTGGGTTTCTTGGGACTGTAGAAGCATTTGCTGAGCTGGCATGTGATGTTAAAATAAGGTAGAGATTGAGACATAGTGAAAAAGCCTGAGAGGGTTCTCACTGTTTCAGGAGAAGTTGGTGCTGGTTACAGATAGGTGTGAAATGCAGTAGGGAGAGAATTATGTGGGTTGGAAGCCATTTCTGGCGGAGTCAGGTCGAACTCCCTGCTTACAGCAGGAGCAGCTTAGGTATACATCAGCTTCCCTGCTGCAGGAGACCAGACAAGCTGTCTTGAAAGCCTTTTATCAGTTGGTGAGATAAAGTGAAAGGAATCTCTAACATCTGTTGAACAGCTTTGGGAGGTGAAGGAGTCTCCAGGGAAGCTTGATTAGTTTATCGTTGTTGCTGTTAACAAGACATTTCTCTGTGGAGCTTTAAGCAGCTGTGTCCTTATGCCCAGCCTGTTCTTTCCTCTCTGTCATGTGCTTACAGTTCACAGGCAATTGCTTCTGAGAACTTGGGACTACTCTGTGTTGTGTTGTAATAGAGGGAAGTGTCTTGCTGTTCTCTCTCACACCTCTGAGTGGAGGTGTTGAGCTGAAAGTTACCATCTTTCGACAGCAGCAGGAGATCTGCACATTCCAGATAAAATGTTGACTTGCTCTTTTAATTTTCAGATCGACTTTGTTGCACATGATGACATCCCCTACTCTTCTGCTGGCAGTGATGATGTCTATAAGCATATAAAAGAAGCAGGTGGGTCCCCCTCAAATTGTCCAGGGCTTCCTTTCAAAAATATTCTGTAGTTTCTCCTGTAATGCAAGATTATGCCCCTCTGGGAACAAGGTCTGCCCAGGAGGCTCTGGTGGCAGGAAGAAGCAGCTCTGGGCCCAGCTTCGTAACACTAGGACTGTCCCAAGTCCCAGCTCAAGCATGGCCCAGCATTAATTCCTAATTTCAATCTAATTATTTTAATTTATTTAACAGCAACCTCTTGAAAGCATACTACAGTTTGGCTTAGAGATCCTCACAAATGGGGAGTCTCATGAACTTAGCATAGGGGCACCTCTAGCTGTTTGCTAGATAAAATTCACTGGGGGTGCAGCTTTTTTATATCTATCCAGACTGAGCCATCAGAGTCTTGTATTTCCATCCAGTAAAATGCAGGGCCCCATGTCCTGTCCTTGTTCCCACACTATTCTATACGTAGTCAATATTTAAACCAGCTAAAGTGGAGACCTTTTCATTAGAATACCTGGTATTTTGGCAGGGGTTTGACTTTTTTGTTCTTACTTAGGCATCCCAGAAAGGATGTCTCTGGTATTGTACACTTAAGGACAAAGATGTGAGAACAGTTAGGAAGTGAGCTCTTGACAGGAGAAATTGTTTCCTGATAGAGGTGTTAGCAGCTTTTTGCCATGTGTCTTGCTCAAGCTGTCCTGGGTCCTTTTCCCCAACTTCAGGCATGTTTGCACCGACGCAGAGGACCGAGGGCATCTCCACATCCGACATCATCACGCGCATCGTGCGGGACTACGACGTCTACGCCCGGCGGAACCTGCAGCGCGGCTACACCGCCAAGGAGCTCAACGTCAGCTTCATCAACGTGAGTGGACTGGGTCTCACCACACAGGAGCGAGGGGCTTGCAAAGTGTGGAGAGAGACTTGTCCAGTGATAGCACAGTCCTGCCACGTGCCAGTGAAAGGCCTGTCTGCAGAGCTAAGCGTTGGCACCAAACCAGTGTCCTTGGAGTAGAAATTAGACTTCCACCCCTGAAATCACCTCAGGGACCCACTCAGAGGAACTGGGGGTTGCTAATGCTGCTCTCTTGTCAGAGATGTCTTGATGGTGTCTTACCTATTGAAAGAGCTGGAGAGAGGGTGTGTGGCAAAATGTATGTTTTCTTGAATGAAGAGTGAGTTGTTCTTGACAGCAGCTGCTGTCTCATCTCTCTCCTCTTCCCCCAGCCACCTCCTTAGGGTAGAACCATTTGTTAGGATAAAATCTGATGCTGTTTCCACTGTACTATTTCCTTCCTGGAGCTGCAGGAGCAGCAGTGCTTGGGTAGGATATGAAGGATATGGGTAGGATAGAAGGATATGCCCTAATCCTGTGTTGAGCAGCTCTAGCCCTCAGAAAGAATACATGGCAGAAGACATTTTCGTGGTTGGAAGTAAAGTCGTAAACATTTTTTTTTGTCACTCAGATACTGTGCCTGTGAACAACAATGAAACAGGAGAGGTAACGGCTGCTTGGCCTCTCTTTGGCACATAACTCTGCCTCTGTTTAAAAACACCCAGCAGAAAGACTGGTGCTGTTGTGATATGCAGAGAGACCTACAAGAAGTCACTCAAATCTAATCTGCGTGCTGTACAAATATTTCCCTTTTCCATGCACTCCTATTAGATAGTGCTTATCTCTGGCTTTAGTTTTGCTTTGTGTGCTGTGCCAGTGCCTGCCACAGAGTGTCTCACAGCCCCACTGTGTCTGCCACATAGTCTAGGAAAGAAGTGTCATGGAAGTGAAGGAGAAGTGTCACCAGACTAATGGAGATGCTGAGTCTGAAGCAGCAGTTCAGTGTAGTACACAGAGCAGAGATGGTCTCCACTTGAATGTGGTGAGCTGTATTCTGATCCACCACTCTCTGTGCAGGAGAAAAAATATCACCTCCAGGAACGCGTGGATAAGGTGAAAAAGAGGGTGAAGGATGTAGAGGAGAAGTCAAAGGAATTTGTCCAGAAAGTGGAAGAGAAGAGTATTGATCTCATTCAGAAGTGGGAAGAGAAGTCCCGGGAGTTCATCGGCAATTTCCTGGAGATGTTTGGCCCAGAAGGCGCATTGGTAAGGACTTGCTCTGGGAAAAGGGGAAAGGGGATTTTGGAGACATTAACAGACATTTTAGGGCTTCTACGTAGTCTGCAGAGGAAAGCTTTGGCATTTGTTGCAGTGCTCAGTGTGCTGCCAGTCTCCAGACGAGTTGTCCCAGGCTTGGGCAGCCTGTTTTCAGGAAGTACTCACCATTGCCAAGGAGATAATGCCAGTTACGTTGTAGAGTGAAAAACTCGCCTGTCCCACAAGCTGGCCTGTAAACTCCAGTTTGTGCCCTGCTGACCACTGAGCTGCCAAGAGGATGGTAGTCACTTTGTCATTGGCCTGAGTCTGAAGCTACTTGTTTATGCCAGGCGTCCTGCACTGTTGGATGAATATCACAGGCATTTCAAGTGCTTGAAAATGAGCGGTGATTACACTGTGTGCAGTTTCCAAAGCCCAGAGTGATGCTGGGGCTTTTTCTTAAATAGCATGAAATTCTGAAGGGACACAACTCAAAATTCTGCAGAGGCTGTAAGTAGTGTCCATTTCCATGACTGTGTAATCCATGCTAACTGTCCTGCTTCTGTCACCAGAAACACATGCTGAAGGAGGGCAAGGGCCGGATGCTGCAGGCCATCAGCCCAAAGCAGAGTCCCAGCAGCAGCCCCACACACGACCGCTCCCCATCTCCCTCCTTCCGCTGGCCCTTTTCCACCAAGACTCCTCCTTCCTCACCTGCCAACCGCTCCAGGAACGAGTCTGCCATCACCTATGACATCAGTGAGGATGAAGAGGATTAACCTACCTGCCAGGATTTGCTGCGGACCGCTAATCGCTGAATCATAAGTCCAGACCCACTGGGGAACTCTAAATGAGCAAGAGAGCCATAGGAACAGGGCTGATGGTGAGCACAGGGCCTTGGAGGCACCCGTTGCTCTTAGCAAGGGCTGCTGCCTGGAAGCACATTCAAACTTCCTCTTCCTTCTTCTTCTTAAATCCCCTTTTTATTGTTTACGTTCTAGCGGTTTCCAGGGTGAAGATGGTTTTTATATTTTAAGAAAATATTCGTTAAAAGGGCAAAGAATAGCACTTGAGTGGATTTTAGTTTTCTTTTCCCTTGTTAAGCCTCCAGGCAAGAGGGAAAGTGGGAAGACCCATCTGTCTCTTCTTTCCTTCAGCTCCTCTGTCTTATCCCCCCCCATCCCCAGGCAGTATCTGTGCCACTGCCAAATGAAAGACCCCTCAGTTCCTCAACCAGCATGACCTCAAGAGCACCCACGAAGCAGTGGTGTGATGAGGCTTCTAGGAAATAGAAACATCCCTGCTGGGCTGGAGCCAATAGGAATCTATCCAGCAGACCCTGTAGTGCTCACATGCCTCTTAACTGAGCTTCCCAGCGTGTGGCAGTGAGGACGTGCTGGGCAGAGGTACCAGCCTGGCACGCAGGAGTTACACCTGGGAAGGACTTGCAGCACTGTAGAGTGGCACACCCCATAAAGTGCACAGCATTCACAGCTCCAAACAGTAGAGGGACTGCAGGAGAAAGGCCTTTCCAGCTAATCTTAGCAAGACTGGTAAATCCTGAGCTAAAATTGAGCCCTCAGTTGCTGTTGGAGAGAAGAGAATGAATCTTTGCTTCAGGGCACTTGCTGTCGTGCATTTCCTTGGGTGTGTGAGAACCCAGGTAGGAAATGAATGTGTGTAGTCTTTTGAGAAGTTCCTTGTTCCAGTCTGTGGTGTGTTACACGTTTTAGTGTCTGTCCAAACGGTCCCTCAGCACTGTACTCTCTGTGTGTTTGTCTGTGTTTCAGTTGCTGTGCTCTAGGGGCTGGAGGAGTCCTTCACGCTGGTGCCGTGAAGTCGCTGCTCTAAGGGCAAGGCAGCCAGTTTGCTGCCTGTGTCAGTGTGTGCAGCTGGACAGATGAAGGGCCCCAGTCCTGTGTGACAGTTACCTGGCTTGTGCAGTGCATGCACAAATCCATGCCTGCTCACTCTGCTCCATGAGGCAGGATGGAAGGAGCATCAGAGAGTGCTGCAGCTTTTTAACATTATTTAAACACATAATGCTTGTTTGAGTCCGTGGTCCAAGTTGTGCCTGCTGTCGTGTCTGTGATACACACTGAGTTGTGTGGCCTGTAGCTCCCCAAGGGGACTTGCCCTCCCCATGGCTGAGCAGGGTAGGTTGGTTCACCTTGTCCTGCAGCCAGCACTGGAGAAACTGGCCTTGCTGTCATGTAGCTGTGGAGCTTTTCTGCCAGGGTTTGCCTCTAATACCCACTGTCTCTGGGTGGAGCTGCTGGGCTGAGTTGCCTGTATCCTATGGTGTTGGGAACAGAGGAGAGCTCAGAGTCCTGTCAGCAGTGATGCAGGGAGGTCTCCAGAGCAGGATGTGAGGCTTGGGGAGCAGCACATCCAAGGAGGAAACTCAGCAAGTGCTGCCACAAGCTCTGCATGCCATAATGCTTAAAGAGCACATGGTGGCCCTGTGGTAGGAACAGGCTGCAGCTTCTTTCCAGCTTTTGTCTTGATGGTCTTTTGTCACGCTGCCCAAAGGGCATGACAGAGGTTCTGTGCTTCTCTTGAGGCCAGAACTGATATGGGAAAGGGTATTTTGGGGATCACTAATCTGCCACTTGGACCTCTTTCAGCAGGGATGTGCACAGCTGTGAGAGCATGGCTGGCTGCTATGGATTTTAAACTGAAAGGAGCAAATAACAGTCACATGGTAGAAGCCAGTTGTTAATCCTCTGGTTTATGAGTGGTAGAACACTTACTTTGTATCACCCACATTGTCTCTTCCCTCATCTTCCTTTCCTCACCCTTCCCTCAGTATGGATGTTGCGGTTGCTTCCCTGAGCCAGATCACAGAGGCCAGGCTGCTTTAGAGCCTTACTACTGTTCTACACAAGTTATGCAACAGTGTTCTGTAAGTTTGGGTAACTGTGGTGTTTTGGATGGTGGCTTGTTCTGCAGAGACCTTAACACCCTTGATCTCTCTGCAGTTCTGGGGTGCTTGGTAAGAAACCAGCCATGATTTTACATGTGGCTTGGAATAACAGAGCTGTTTCTTGTAACCAATAATCTCTGCTTCCTCCTTGCACTGAAATTAAATTGGACACTGAAATCCCAGTCTTGTCTTTTATTTTTCTCCTTTGTTTTGTTTTCTCCTGGATTGCTGAACCTGACTTCTCCAGCATTGTCATGTTTTATCAGGAATAGGTAAGAGCTTGATCTCTCAGCAAAACACCAAGTTCCCCAAGATCATCTCATTCCCACAGATACACCCAGTGCTGCTGCTTGAGGGCTGTCCTGCATACCTCTAAGCCATCCCTCACTAGTCAAATGAAGCATCCAGAAGAGACATGAAGTAAAAGGTGCTGTGGAAAAAGAAAACTTTACTAGCATGCAGTGAGAACTCTGTGGAGTTGGATGCTACCAAATCTAGAGGCATCTACTTATGTTAAACAGCCCTATTTCACTTCCTCTGTAGATCTCAGGTGTGAGCCCCTGGGAAAGGATTTTCTGATGGGAGAGAACAGCAGCAACAGGACAGAATTGAGAGGTACCAGGGATTGTGATAGAAGGAAGAGCACTGGAGAGTGCTGCAACTTCTTAACATGTGATCTGCTAATTTGAAACCATAGTCTTGAGTTGTGCTTTTGGTGTCTGTAATGAACACTTGGGGTCAAAAGATTACCCAGTTCTTTCTGCAAATTGTCATTGCTCCTGATGTCCATCCCTGTGTCCAGAACAGATACTGGTTCTGGACCAAGGCTGGTTAAGGCAGCATTAACTAATTGCCAGTGTTACAAAGGTGCTTCAAGGTTACTTCCTTTGCCTGGCACCTGACTGCCAGGTGTGGATGCTCCCTGTGTGCCTTCAGGAGTGGCCAGTGTCATGGAGAACAGGCCCCAGGGACAGGGGACAAGGCATCCTGATGCCTTGGGAGAAATCCCTATTGGCTTGGGCTTGCCTTGGCTGTGGGACCCCAGCCAGCAGCACCCAGAGCTCAGTGTCACAGCTGGATGTTGGGCATCCTGTGACAGTCCCATGCCATGGCTGCTACTCTGCGCTCCATCATCCCCCTGTATGGAGTCATCTCCCACCCAGCCTAGGCAGAGAGAATATGAACCCAGTCAACAGTGCAAGACTCCAGTAAAAATTTATCTTTACTCAGTGCTAGACAAGAGCCTCTGGGCTGGAGGTGGCTCCATGGACCTCCTTGGCTTTACAGCCTTTAGGTTTCGGACCTTTCCATTCTGTCCCAAGATGCTCTTTCCCCTTCTGCCTCTTCTGCTGCCAGCAGCTCCCCAGGGTCAGGGGAGGAGAAGGTTGTGCAGGGTAGTCCAGCCCCTCACCCCACACTCTGCCCCTTGGCACCCCAGTTTCTCCTGCTCACACCTTGGCGTCGGCGCCTGCGGGTGCAAAGCTGACGGGCTGGTAGCCCGGCTTGTCATCCTGCTTGCGGTAGTACATCCGCGTCAGCACCGCCAGGATGAAGGTCTGCGGGATCAACAGCTGCACGTGCATCTCTGGAACAGGAGAAGGGTCATTTGAAGCTGCCTTCATCCCCCATGCCCACCCCCCCATGCCGTGCCACGTGATAGAGGGGCTGCTCTCTCATCTCCCCACTTACGCTGTGACCGGGCCTTGGAGGAGAAGGGCGGCGAGCAGGCGATGCTGCCGTTGTTGGCCAGGATGCTGAAGATGGCGGGCTGGAGCGCCGTCAGGACGAGCAGCATCTGCCACCACCAACACCCCAGTGGTGAGGGCTGTGCCACTGCCCTGGCCCTCAGCCTTCACCTTCCCCACTGTCCTGCAGCCGGCAGGGCTCTCGCCCAGCAGTGGCACCTGCCTTATCTTCCCTCCTGCTGCCTCACCCTGTCTGAGCTGCAGGAGCCCCTCGCCTGGGAGGGAGGTGGGCAGGACAGGGGCTCACCTGGAAACAGGTGAACTTGGCCTGCATGTTCTGCTCAGCCAGGTGCAGCCGGGCCTGCCGGAAGAGGATTCCCAGGGCCCACAGCCCAAAGAGGGTGGAGACACCAGCCAACGTGTTGATCCAGAGGGCCACGCTCTTTTCTGAAATCTGAGAGAGACGCACAGAAAACATTACTGGGCTGAAAAAGCTCAGGTGGAGGCTTCCTGGCTAGGTCATCAACCTGCCCATCCCTGTGCTCAGGCACTCACGTCAGCAGGGTTGTAATTCCCATCAGGAGCCAGGATCAGCCCCAGGAAGACAGCGACTGCCCTGAAGAAGGCGTACTGGAAAGTCCCCAGGATCATCCATTTAAGCTTTTTCCTGGCATAGCAAGAGAGACTGGTAGCACTCTGAGGTCCCCAAGTCCCTGCCCAGGGACTTTTCCAGCCCAGTGGAAGCAGGGGGTGAAAGCCTTCCAGGGGCAGAGGTTTATCCCAGCTCCCCCTCACCTGCTCATGGTGATTCGGGGCAGGCAGGGGCAGCAGCAGCAGCAGGGCCCAGTGCTGACCACCATGGGCACGTCCTTCAGGGTGCTGAGCAGCGCTTCCTTCCCCCCAAAGCCCTCCACCATGACCAGCATCATCAGGTAGAAGCAGACAGCAAAGTACCTGGGGAGGAGGAGATAGGCAGGTCAGGCCCTGTGGGCTCCATGGTGCCCTGTCCCGGGGTGGGGGATACTCACGCCGTGGTAGCCATCTCCACCACCATCATGGAGCGTGGGAACCACAGGCCAAAGCAGCTGACCACTGACACAACCTGGGGGACAAGTGAGCTTGGCACCCTGACGTTCCCCCTCCTGTGGGCTGGCACCCCTTGGGTGGCCTTGGCCCCCAGGGTGCTGCCCCCCAGCACCCCCACAGCCCAGCTCACCGTAGGGGCTGAGCTGCTCCAGCAGAGGGTCTTCATCTTGATAGGGCAGCGGATCTTGCGGAAGAGGTACAAAACCTCTTCCACATAGATCACAACTGACAGCAGTGTCATGGTGGTGCAGAGGCCCAGGATGATGAGTTGGGCCATGTCCAGCTCTGCCAGGGAGGGGTGAGAAACTGCATCCTGTCTGGTCCCCCCTAGGGCCACTACTGCAAGGAGCTGCCCCATGACCCACCACTCCACAGGTTTAGGAAACCCTGTGCCACGCCCTGTACATGCCTGTCTATGCCAGAGCTGGCCCTTCTGCACCACTGTTCCCATAACACCTGCCCGAGTGCTGGCCTTTCCTGGGCTGTCCCCATCCCTGCAGGTAGGACTGTGAGATGGGAGGCTAAGACCCTGGCAGCAGCCCAATTTCTGACTTCCGGGGCTGCTCCGTGCCTGCACTTGCCCGGGCCACCCTACCACTTTTATCCCTGTCCTGCTCCCGCCAGCGACAACAGGAGGGTTCTCCCCACCCTGTCCCCCCACCTACGGTGCAGCAGCTGCCGGGAGGTGGGCGGCAGGGAGAAGCAGGCTGCCGGCACGCTGAAGTTCCTGATCAGCATCTCCACCAAAGGGCGGGAGAACCTGCGGAGCAGAACGAGAGTGCTGCAGGGGGCCGCAGGGACACGGGGACATGCAGCCCCCCAGGGCCCGAGCAGTCCCCTGGCTGGCTTGCCTCACCACCAAGCGCCTCCCTTCCTTTACAGAGGGAATGAATCATCCAAAGTTCAGATCCAAAAAGTTGGATTTGCCCGACTGCAAAGCGGCACGGGGGTCTCCAACACTAACCTAGGGTCATCTGCCAGCTCCAAAGTGGGATCCATCCTGTTCGGCTCCTCGCTGGCTCCGTCTCAGTGGCTGTGGGGCTGCTCGTCACCGCCCGCCTCAGCTCCCCTCGCCGGCCCGCGGGGTCAGAGTCCCCAGGGCAGGGACCGCGGGACGATGCCGCGCCTCGTTCCAGTTTAACCAGAGCCTCCAGAGCTTCCCTCCCTCTCCCGCAGCTGCGGGCACCCATTGGCGTGGCCCCACTCCGTCCCGGCCCACCGAGTGCTTTGGCCACCAGGTTATCGACCCGGGGTGCCGGGAAGGCAGCTGTCACCCCGTGCCGGCACGCCTGCGTGTCCCCAAGGCCCGGGGCGCAGGGCACCTGTGCTGGGGTGACACTGCTGTGCCCTCGGGTAGCCCGGACATGGGCTGGTGATGTAATGGAGGGTCCGGGACGTGTCCTCGTCCCCTCAGGAGCAGTGTCGGGGTGGGAGGTGGTGCCGCGGGCGGTGGGAAGCCTGTCAGCCCCCGCTCTGCTCTGCGGGCCCTGGGAGGACTTGGGGTGGCTCAGCTCCAGGGAGCCCGGGGCTGAGCACTGCACCCACGGCACTAGAGGGCAGGGCTGGTCCAGCGCTCAGAGCCCCGGCCTCGGGACAGCAGCAGCCCCCCGGCCAGGGGAGGGGACCAGAGGGCTGGAGGGAACAGTCTGAGCGGGGAGCTGGGGGCTTGGGTAGGAGGAGCAGTGTACCCTTGTCTTAAGGATCCCTGAATCCTCGTGGATCCCTGGGGTGTCCATGGCTCTGAGTGTTCCCCCAGCCCTTCAAGGAAAAGGAGCTCAGGTTTATACTGGGTCTCCTTGGAACCGCTACCCTTTGCCCCTCTGGCAGGGGACTTCTGCTCAGCCAGAGTGGCACCAGGACCCCAGATGGGTGCTCTGCACCTTGCTCTAGGAGCAGGATGCTGCTGTTGTCATGGGAATGGGATGGTGGGGAGGGGCTGGGGGAGGGAAGGCGTGTGCATTTTTCAGTTGTGTGGGAATGGTATGGGGGAGGAGGGAGTCCTGTGAGGACTCTGTGCATATCCAAGGTGCTGTGCACACCTGTCCCTCCCCTCCTCTCAGCCCCATTAACCAAGCCCCATATCCCTGTCCCTACACACTGTACATGCCCTTTCCTGCCCTATATGCTGTAACCTAGCCTGCACACTTCATGCTGCACACCCAGCCCTCTGCACTCACACTCACACACACACTCACACACACCTTGCGCAAGCAGACCCCTCACCATGGCTGCTCCTGGCCCCATGGAGTGCATGGGACTGATATGGGGGCCCCCACCCAGCACCCCTGTATCACCAGCTTTGCCTACAGCTAAAGAAACACACCAGCTCCTGTGACATCTACTGTGTTGGCCTTTATGTGATGGTCACTGCAGACTATGTCATGGCAGTCCTGCTGTCCTGCTCATCCACCTGGTGCTCATCCCCCTGTGGTCCATCAGCACTGGGATGATCTGCACGTATCCCTGGCCCCAAGGAAGCAGAGCCCAGCCCCAGCCATGCATGCTGCACCACCCAGACGTGTGCAGGAGCCTGTTCCCCTGCCTGGCGTAGCCCCAGGGCCAGCACCAGCCATGGGTACCCACTCCACAGGGGCATGTGCTGATGCCCTTGCCCACCACACCTGTGCCTGGCTGTCCCTGACTCACTGCTGCAGCACCATGCTGACTCTTCTTGCCACTTAGGTGGTACCTCAGCCTGACTGAGCCCTGGTCCCCTGTGTTCCCCAAGCACAGCATGCCCCAAGGTGCAAGGTACAGCTGTGAGGCATGGACCAACCTGCCAAATCATCAGGGGGATGGAGAACATGGCTGAACCCCAAGCCCAGAGCAGAGGGCAGCCCCACACATGGATGCTCTGCGTGAGTGAGTCTCAGCACACAGGCACACATGTGCAAGGAGGGCTCCATTGCTGCACACACTCCCCTCTGCAACCCCACTGGGGCTGGAGGCACCAGTGACACCCACAACACTGACCTACCTGCATCAAGCCCCCAGCCCCATCACCCTGCCCAAGACCACCCTGCATGGGGCCAGGACACACCCACACACTGCTCTGCTGAGGACAGTGTATTGGATGTCTGAGTGTCACCACCCCAGAGCTGTCCCCTGGGGACATGGAGGGCTCTTGCCCCTGCAGCCAAAGGTGCTGAGCCCTTCTTGCACCAGCAGGACAGGACGTGCCTGTGACTTGCTTGCTACAACCTGCCCCAGGAGTTGGTGGAAATGGGTGTGGAGAGGGGGAATGCAGTGGGATGGGATAGCCCAGTCCCTCCACCTTCTCCCTTATTCCAGCCCCTATCTATACCTGGGATGTATGGTCCTGAAGCCATTGGGGTCCACAGTCACCCTTGTCCCCCAGTCAGCCTTCTCCACACAGGCTGCTACCACAGGGACTCCCTTTCCTGACAAAAACCCTTTCAGCAGAGAAGAAAAAAGGAACACAGAGATAGGAGCCATACACCCACCAGCCCAGGGCAAGGGGTGGTTTGGAGGTTTGTGGTCCACTCAGCATCAGGGTGGCCACAAGGAGCTGGCAGAGAAACCTGCAGCAGTGCTGGAAATTCTTCCCATTTGCTCATTTAGCTTTTTTTTAAATTTTATTTTAAACAAAACTCTTTGACCATGGAAATCCTGCCCCCTCTCCCCCCCCAAAAAAAAGCCAAGAAGACCCCCCTCAGCATACCAACATCGCCCACACTGCTGCTGTGTCAGCGTTCCCCAATACTTGGAAAAGCTCTTAAAATGCAAATATTTGTATGGGGTTTAGACAGTTTTCCACACATCCCTAATTCCCTGTGGCTATGGCCAGAGGGTCTGATCTTAGTGGACACAGCAGGCTCCCAGCTGACCATCACCAGCTTTCCTATGGCCAGGACATGGCAGGGAAGAAAACTCCTCATTTATATCCTTGGTAGGAGCTGGTAATAGACCAAAACACATTCCTTCTCATACTCTCCTTTCCCACCCAGAGCCTGAGGCCACAGTGGATGATTGGGATGCTGGGGAGAGAGAACCCCACGCCCAGCTCAGGCTGTAATCCAGCCAGACAAGTGGGCAATAAAGATCTGCACCCTGAGCTTTTGGTGACCCATAGTGACTGCTCTCCCAGGACACAGAGGGACAGACAGACCCTGCTCAGTGGGACAGAGCAGCCAGTGAGGTCTCCCAAGGGACCTCCCACGCTCTGCCCAGTCCCTGTGCCAGGCAGGACCAGCCCCCTGAGAGCACTGGCACCCCATAGCATGGGGGGATGTCTGCACCCACCTCTGGGGAAAACCACACTCCACAGGCACCTCTTCAAAGAGATGCCCATGCTTTGCATGGCCACAGATGACCCTGTTCCCCACACTCCTGGGGTTTAGGAGAGAGTCAGCATCCCCACCCTGCCAGTTTTCCAGCAGCACCCTGCCAAGCCACTGGGAACAGGAGGGTGAGCACAACTCGAGAAATAAAACACAAAGGTCTATCAGACTTGTGAAAGGGCAGGAAGGCCTTTTCCAGGGTGCTGGCCCTTTTGAGCCCCCTCAGCCCTGCAAGCATCTCCCTGGTGAGGAAATTGGTGCTGAGGGTTTGGTGGAAGTGGATGAGGGGTGTGGATCCTGCTGGCAGGAGTAACACTGCTGCCACCATCTGCCTTCAACGTTCCAACACAATCCACAACTGCCCAGCTCGATGGCCTTGGCTGGACCCCTGCAAATCTGTCAATGTCACAGCAACACTGGCCACCAGGCTGGAGAGGGGTCCCAGAACTTTGTGCAACCCCCTGCAATGGTCAGTTGGGGCAGTGACAGTGTCCCCAGCCCTGGCCCCAGCACAGGAGGAATGGGGCTGGCTCCCCTCAGCCCCAGGTCTGGAGCCGCCCCACTAATAGGGTTGGCAGGGAGCCCTTCCCACAGCTGGCCCACAGATAAGGCCCATGTGTTCCCCACTGATGGCCCCAGGAGGCAGCTGGAGGGGTGGGAGCCACAGATCCTGGGAGATACAGCCAGAAGGGAGCAGTGGGTGATGAGGGCAGGGGGGCTACTGCAGGGTGTGAGACACTGGGCACCTCTGGGTCCCTTCTCTGGGCAGTTGAAGGTGCCCTGGCTGCCCTGCCAGCATAGCTGGGGTGGGAGAAAGTGTGAGCCCCCTGGCAGAGAAACAGCCCTCCACAAATCCTCCCCTTTCTGGTGGGGACCAGTCCTTTGCCACTGGAAAACAGTTCCCAGTGCCCTGCAAACCCACAGGGCTGCATCACAAGCTTGCTGCAAGGCAGAGTCAGGGACCCCACCATACCTCAGTTTCCTCAGCTGTAAAATGGGCAGCACGAGGGTATAGAGGGCTCAGTCTCTCCATGCTATGGTGCCTGGGGAAAGATCCATGCCAGGTGTTATTTACAGACCAAGCTGTCCTTTCACATGGGGAGGATACTGCCCTGGGAGCCAGCTGGCTGCCTCCAATCTGTGCGTCAAGGTCACCAGGAAAAATGCTGGCCTCGGAGGGGTTTCGGGTAGGAGTCCTTCCAGCCACAGCTTCCCCTTCTGGGCAGGGAGAGTCCCCTTTTCCCAGCACGAGGCAATAAGGATCATTCCTGTTAGAGACCCCAGTCCCCAAGTCTCCTGCCTGGCTGTGGGTGATGGGACACTCGTAGGACGTGGCTGTGGGACAGCGATGGTGGGGTGAGAGTGGCAGAGTGCAGCACATGGGGGAGCACAGGACAGAGCTGGGGATTTTTGCTAACCAGAACAGCTCACTGTTTCACAGAAAAGCCAGCCCCGGATGTCTAACCTTCTCGAGAAGCAGAAGTGCTGCAGAGGCTGTGTGGGCAAGATCTCCCCATGCTACAGCTCTCAGAACCACTGCTCAGCCATAGCTGGGGGACCAGCTCCTGTGCACAGCCCTGGTGACACCCCCGGGAACCTTCCTGTCCCTTCCCGTACAGGTCTGGGTGCCACCCTGACTAGGCTCCCATGCTGCCAGGCTGGGAAGAAAAGTGAGACATTGACAAAACCAGGACTTCACTGTGTCTGTCCCACAGCACCTAAAAGGGTCACCACACAGGGAACTGGCTTGTGAGCCCTCAGCAGCCCAGCTGCAGTTCAGGTCAGCAAGACACCTCTTCCCAAAACTGCTGAGAGCATTTGACCAAATGCATATATTCATAGAAAAGCCACACATAGCATATACACACACACCTATAAAGATGTATGTGACTTTCTATACTATCTAGGATCTTGTATAATGCATAAAAACTGCGATGAGCTGGGATGGGTGTGCCCCCAAGGGTGGAACAACTCTTCCCCACAGGCTGCCTTATAGCCCATGCTGTAGCTTCAATCACACTTCCAAACCACTCCTGCGGTACTGACCCATCCATGGGCCACCCCAGAGGGGCCCAAAGAGGCTCCCCAGGGGAGGGGGCTGCCCTTTGCAATGCCCAGCATTCCACAGGTCATCCACCAGACAGAGAAGAGGAAGAGGATGGAGGGGGCTGTCCCTGGTTTGGGAGGAAGGGGAGCCCACCACGAGACAAAGGAAGCCCAACAGAAGCTGGATGAAACCTTTCTATGATCTGGATTGAGGCCATCAGATCAGCTTTGATGGCCCCAGCCTTCTCCTCCCATTTCAACAGAGCCTCACAGATGGGCTACCTGATAACACCCCCATCCTCTGTCCAGCTCTTCTGGCCCCCTTTCTGTTTGCTTTTCCTCCCAGCAGCTCCACGTCCGATGGTGCTGCCCTGGGCCAGAAGGGAAGTGACCAAGCTGTGGGGCTCAGCATGGTGAGGGCTTTGTGTCCTTCAAAGGGGATGAACAAACAGCCAGCACTCCCAACCCGGCTGGGGGGATCCTGCGGAAATACCACAGCCAACAGTCCTGGGAGCTGCTTCCTGTCTGCTCCAGGGTTTTTGGATGCAAAGAAGTATTTTCCTGTCGTAAGGTAACATCTGCATTTCCAGTGGGTGTCCCAGTGACATGCCACTGGTTTCTCAGAGCCGCCCCCAAACTCTGAATGAAAAAGCACCTTGTTTGAAAAACAGAGGGGCCTTTTTCTGCCACAGCTACCTAAAATAGCCACGTCACTGCTGATGTTTGCTTTTGGAAAATGACGAGGTTAACACACCCTCTGAGTGGGTTGTGAGCGTTTGCTTTGGTCAGGAGCTTTATTTTCATACTCGTCTGAGTTGCAAGAAGCTCACAGGTGAAAATGCTGAGGCTTTAAAAAGTCAGATGGACAAATATTTTCCCAGAGCGCCAGTAGAGACATGGTGTGTTTGTGGAAGGGAGGTGCTGCTCGCCTGATGACCCTGAGTCTTCCCAGCTCCATGACACCCACCCACCAGCCCCAGCCACCCCATGAGGTGACCCACAACCACTTGAGTCAGACATAGGGAATAGTCTCACCTGCTCAGGGAAAGCCTTCAGCCCTCGGTGGGACTTCTTCAGCTGTCCCTGAGTGATTCTGCCTCCCAATGCACCTGGGAAAGCATCCCAAGTGCAGCTCAATGAGAACCAAGAAAAACACCTTCCCTTCCTGTCACCTCTACCAGTGCCAGGTCCACACCAGGGTGCTGGGCAAGCACTCCCACCTGTTGCCTGCTCCCTCCTGCTTTGGCAGGCAAGAAGGCAGAGGGATGGGAGGGGATGGACACACCTGGAGAGGTGTGGGCACACTCAGGTGCATGTGTGGGTAGGGGCACGTGCATGTACACATGTGTGTGCCCAAACTTGTGATGTACATGTGTGGGACATGTGGGTTTGTCCACCTGGCTGGCATCCACACCTGTGAGCACAGCACCCTATGGGGTGCAGGGAGCTGAGGCAGAGGGTGGTGGAGGCCCAGCATCACCAGTTCTTGCTGACAGCCAAGCAATACTCAGCCCTAGACAAGCCTCTCTTCTGGGTGTACTTCTTCCCCAAGTCCCTGCTGTGGGATAAAGCAAAGGGACAAGGCTTTCAGCCCCAGTTTCCAATGATGAGGAAGAGAAGGGAGGACTGGAGCAGCACTAGGAGAGGTGCACATCACCCTGGGCCTCTTTGCCATTTCTGCATCACTGAGTAATAAATAAAACCTCCAAATTTACATCTGCCATGAAAGCTACTGGGATGTGCACAGGCAAAGAAAGGTGCTTTCTCCAGATGGGCAAATTCTGCGATGGCACGAAGGTGATGAGGGAGCCACAGAGGGTGGCTGCACTGGCACAGAAGGCTCAGCAGCCCCTGGGGCAGTTCTCGTGGATATACTGAGCCAAGCAGAGCTAAAGGAAAGGCTGCTGCTGGAAACAGTCCCTGCTGATCATTCCTTTACAAACCACAGATGACTAAAAGTCAGGAGCTAAAACCAAATACAGCCCACTATTCACCGGAGGAGTGGGGAAGAGAGCAGGGGAAGTTGTTTTCATTAGTTGGACCAGAGAGTTTTTCTAGCTGCAGGAAAGACTTTGACTCTCAGGCCAGATCAAGACAAAAATACAAACTGATTTTTCTTTCCCCTAGGGTAAAACTAGCTTTTCCCACCAAGCCAAGACAGAAAGACAGGCAAAGTTTTTCCTCCTCATAGCCCACCATGGAAATTTGCCCTTGAAGGGGACCTGGGGGGACAGTGCCTGCCAGGGACAGGAGGCTGTTGCAGGGCAGACCAGCAGGCATGGGAAGGTCAGCAATTTGGCTGAGCCACGGCTGCTTATCTATTACAAGAGCTGGGAATGTCAAGCACACACATGCCTGGGGATTTGCCCTTGAGGCACTGATCTGCTTCTCCTGTCCCAGGGAAAACAATTCCATGGTCATATTTATATACAGACCATGTCTGTTGCCTGCCCGTGCCTGGCAGCGGGGGCTGGCTGCAAACTGCAGCCCATGGGTTTCAGTTCAGCTCCTGGGACCCCACAACAGCCCAAGAGAAAGGCATGAGCCCCCCAGAGCCGTGTCAAGCACCGGAGTGCTTGAAAGCATCCCATCCCTTGCTGCCAGAGGCAAATTAAGGTACCTTGGTTTGAGCACCACATCTCACCCTCTGCTCCATAAATAAACCTACAAGGCACCTGGCATCCCCTGGATCCCCATGGCACAAAGCTGGCACACAGCAGCTGGGGGCAGGTGTTGCAGCTGCCACTAGTGCAGAGAAGAGGCAATTAGCAGGTAGTGAGAAAGCTCCTGCTCCTCCTGTTCAGCCTCATTGTGCTAATCCCACCTCAATTAAAGCTCCCTCTTTGCTTTCAGATATTGCTATGAGAGATTAATCCACCCTAAAACAAGGTATTTCCAGCAGGCCAACAAGACGAAGCCAACTCTCAGTTTGCAAAAGGCTCTGGCACCTGCCTGGGAGCATTTAATTACCCTGACAATGGCATCAAGAGAAGAAGGGCCATGAGATCCCTCAATCACAAATCCACAGAGGAGGCACAGCTTTGCCTTCTGCTTCCACATGCCCAGGGCCAGCACCTGCAGGCTGCAGCGTCTTCCCAAGAGCAAAACTCTCATCCAGCCCTCTCAGGGACACCTTTTTCCTCTCAGAGACTGCAATGCTGCACAGCATAGTGGCTTTTTTATGCCGTGCTTTCCCTTTGTCCTTTGCACTGCTCTTATGCTAATAAAGGCATATTATAAAAAAACAAAGCAGTGGACAGTTCTAATCTCTAAGTCAACATGTGCTCTTATCACAGAGGGTGGTTCCCACTGAGCAGGCTCAGGCTGTCTTTTATCCAAAAGCAGCAGCGTGTGCACATACTGCAGAGCAAATCAGAGGCAAAATTTTTCTGGACTTTCCTGGGCTTTCCAGGCCCTTTTGGGAGCACAGGAGTGAGCAGCAGCCAGGGACTCTTGCAGGACCAGATTGTGCTAGAGAGGTACAGCAGGTACTGCAAGGACCCAGCTGGGCAGATACATGTCCAACTTATGAAGCAGATCATTCCCACCCCATCTCCATATCCTTTCATGGCTCTGTCCAAGCACTGCATGGAACTGTTTCCAAGGCTGTTAAGTAACAGTAACTTTCCTTCTGGCCACATATGCTTCTTGAGCAAAACTCAAAAACTGTGGATGTACGTCTGGCTTTCTAAGATTCTAACCACCAAGTCTGGAAGGGAAAAACCCCAACAGCCCTCAGCTGTGGCAAATGTTGATTCAAGAGAAGTACTTGCAAAATTGCACATGAAGCACTTTACAGCAGTGACCAGGAATGCCTGCCTGGAGGTGCACTGAAGAAGGAGAAAGAGAGGCTTCGTGCTGCCCTCCAGACACAGATCAGCAGGAGCCAGAACAAAGCAGACCAAGGGAACTCACGAGAGGCCCAGGTTTTCGAGGAAGAGAACCACATGACTGTGTCCCAGCTCCTGTGCTCTCTCCCCGCTGCTTTCTTTTCCCTTTCCAGTTTCCCTCAGTCAGACCCTTGGCCCCTTGTGCCGGGGCCGGTCCGTGTGTAGCCATCAAACACGGGCTTTTTCGGCACTGCAGAGTGTGACTAGCCTTTGATGTGCCCCAGGGCGGCCACGCTGTGTCCCTCTGCTTTTCAAAGGCAGGTCCTTGGCCATTGTGTTCACATCCTGAGCTTGTTTGTACACTTGCCGGGAGGCCCCAGCCCCGCAGCCCCCCTGCCACAGCCGCAGCCGCCCTGACCCCCAGATAAAAGCAGCCAGGCTCACGGGGCAGAGCTGCTATCAGAGCAGGGGCAAACGGCACCGGCCGAGGTGCAGCTGCCAAGATAGAGAGCTCAGCCGGGTCGACCCTGCAGGGGTGAAGGCTCCAGGTCAACAACCCAGCCCCAGAGATCGGCACCGGCTGTGGCTGCTGCCATGGGACACTGGGGCTGTTGGCAGGAGCCATATCAGTGCCATGCACTCCAAGGGATGTCCTTGTGCTGCTGCTCTCCCCCTCAGCTGCATCTGGGGAGGGCCAGCATCTTGCCAAAAGAGGTAACTGCCATGCAGGAAGCAAGGCTGAAGTGTTGCTCTTTGATCATCGCCTCATGGCTCCATGCCCTCCGGGCAGGCACAGTGGGGTAACCGTCCACCCTCCTCCCTGTAGGTAAGGTAGGGTCATGCAAGGAGCACAGAGACGTGTCCAGGACTCGGTGGTTGAAATCCCAGTGAAACCCAGTCTTTGCAAGCAAGGAAGCCCTGTTAAAAGAGCTAGACTGTTTTAGTCCCACTGCGGCAGTGCCCAAGCATGAGCCTCTCTGCTGGGCCTCCATGCCAGCCCCTGGCAAGCAGAGCAGCAGGAATGAGCATCACTGCACCCACATCCCTCCCTCTGTGATGGAAGAGATGGGGAGATGAGCCTCCACATTGCAGGAGGGCAAAAAGAACTCCCAGAGGACTTTGAGGGGGTGGTCCATGGGATACCCCCTGGTCAGCATTTTACAGGAGCAAGAGCCCACAGTGTCCTCAGCCCCACATCTCTCCTCCAGGTGCTTGGTGCTCTGTCTCCTCTCCAGCTAACTGGTGGGAGTACCAGATCAGCTGTTGAAAATGCTGAGAGCCAGGCCAGCCCCAGGTGCTTCCCCAGGAAGGATGCAGAGACAGGTGTTATTTTGAAGGGACAACAAAGCTGTGGCCAGCTGCCGGCTTTACCCACTGCATTTTCATTCCCTCCAGTGCCTTCTCCCTCACCTCCTCTACAGCCTCTGCTACAGGACAAGAGGCAGCAGATCCTCACCCACATTCCAATGCCTGTCACAATCCCTCTCCTTCCTCAGCCTGCATGGTAGTACGTGTCAGGGCTGTAGCCAAGGAACAACAGCTCTTGAGCACAGCTGTGTGTGCCTGGATTGCTGGGAGAGAGCATGATGGAATGACATCCTCCAAGGCAGCATGATGGCTTTTCCTGAAAGGGTCATACCCAACTACTTCATCCACATTTTGTCAGGGCAATTGAGAAACGCAGCAACAAAGGCCAAAACACATGGTCTTCTGGAGGATGGGGGTACTCATGGCGTTGTGAAATTCTTGGCTATTTGCACTGTTGGCTTGGTGAGACAGGAGCAGAGAGGGCAGGCTCTCCTGGGAGCCATGCCTGCCAGCCCTAACCTGGAAGGTTATGGTAGTAGAGGGTAGATCAGATTAGTAGGGTAGATCAGTAGAGGGTAGATTAGTAGAGTATGATTCTCACACTGAAAAAAACCTAGAGTTCTCAGCTTCCTGGGACCTATAATAGCTTATTGCACCCATGAGGTGCAACCCATGAGGTGACCAGGGAACACAGACAGGGTATGCCTCAAACCTGCTCCCAGGAAGGCAGGAGCTGGCACTGAGACTCCTCTGAGTGGCTGGGATCCAGAGGAAGCAGTTGCTGTTCAGGGCAGGAGTTCAAAGTCTTTCTTTTGTCCCCAGACGCATGTTACCTCTCTGGCCCTATACCCTGGGGTGTCTGGAGTGTCCCACAGCCCCTGTTCCATGGAGTGCACAGCCCATGGGAGCCCTATAACCACCTCCCACCCCACAGACCACTGCATGTCCCACAACCCTTGGCCTCAGCCCAACAGCAGATTCAAGTTAGCACCACACTCCAGAACTTGGTTCTAGGCTTTTCCATCCCTTCCAGACTGAAGAGCCACGTTGCTCACAGTATTTCTTGCCACTTAGAAGTGTTCAAGCCACCTCGCAACATTGTTTGTGATAAGCTGTTGGAAAAGCAACTTTTCACAGAATATTCTGAGTTGGAAGAGACCAACAAGGATCACCAAATCCAACCCTTAAGTGAATGGGCTATACAGGGATCAAACTCACACCTTGGCATTACTAGAACCATGCTCTAAGCAGCTAACCTCAGAGCTGCATGTGTTTTTAAAAAAACAGAGGAAGGAACCCTGGCACATCATGAGATATTGTACAAAAGCATGTGGAGTCGTTTGAGTCAAGTCAGAGGACTCACAAGCCCCCCAGGAGTCCAGAGGACAGAAGACATCTCCTAAAATAGCCAAACCACAATGAGGAGGAACACCCTGATGCTGGGAAGACAGATCAGAAGTCAGCAGTAAACCAATCCTACATCCTCTTTCCTCTTCATCTATTTCCCAGTTTTTGCTCTCTGCTCCTTGGAGAGATTTTTGGTTGGGCTGGGCAGCCTGAGCACCTGGGCTGGGCATTGCCAGCAGTACAGGCACTGCTGTGTGAACAGCAGGCGTCCCTGGGAGAGGTGGCACAGCCACCAAGCACCGATAGCCAGCCAACTCCCAGTCGCTTACAAGTTGCACCACTGCTCATGGGTACACAACATTGACTTTGAAGAAACCTCATTTTAAGGTATTTCACTGCCAACACCAGCTGAGGTGCAAAAAAAGTCTGAGTTTCTAGAATGTTAGCTTTCTTCTCTTTTTCCTGGCACGTGTAGAAATGGGGAACTGAGTGCTCAACACACACATGTTGTGATTGGGAACGGAAAACACCTGCAGCAAGTCTCTGCCAGGGCAGGTCGGGGCTGGCACGGCATGGTGCAGCACCTCCCCTGCTATAGCCAGAGGGGAGGCACAGCCAACCGAGGCCACGGGGAGGAATAAATCCGACTGCCGCCTTCCTTGCTTGCATTGCAGCATTGCTCCAGGGAACATCCAGAACCTGAGCTCTCCTGCAGGTGTCCCTCCTTTGGCAGGACCTCGGTGTGGAATCGCTGCCCTGCGCCTGGCACGGTGTGCACAGGTAAAGGAAGGCGAGGGCTTGGTGGGAGGAGCCCAGGAGGAACATAAAAAACAGGGCAAAGCCGCGACTGCTTTCCCCAGGTTACACTTTCCCAAGCAGCAGGCTGCATCCAGGCTGTTGTGGTGAGAAAAGATCAGAGCATCCAGCCTGCAGGACTGATATAAACTTCTTCTGAACCCTCTTGCGCCCTGGGCTTCCACCAAGGCACCAGCCAGCACCACGTCCCACGCGTCAGTCACATGCTAAGTGACAATAGTTTTCCCTCCCATGACTGGCATCACCACAGCTGGTGAGGGATGAATCTGGAAGACAGAGAGCCTGGGCACTGGAGCCTGGCTCAGACCTCCTCTGGTAAACAGAACTGGCAGGTCCACCAGTACATCTGGCCTGAGAGATGCTTTACAGACTTGTCTCCAGACATCCGTGCCGAATTTCAGGTCTAGTTAATCCCCCTTTTATCAGCACAAGAATGTATTGCTTTTCACCAAACATAATCCTCTTTGCAGTCATGTGTTCTGCCAAACTACAAACTTTCTGCTCCCATCCCTCTTTCCTGGGAGAGGATTTGAGCAATAATCCAGGCCAACTGATTTATTTTTCTAATGAGCAAGGGACAAATGAGCACAGTACTGCAGAACACGTGCACACACGAACCTTGAAGCATTCCCCAGCTGTGACATGCTTCTGAGGGATACCCTGAGCTGAAGGACTGAGGCTGGAAGCAGGGACCTTCTCTCACGGTGCGCCACAGGCAGCTTGTGTCCTGATGTGGGCTGTCCATACTTCTTGTGTTTAGGGGCTGGAAGTCACACTTTCCATCATACAAATAAAATAGCAATCTGTGCAGCCCAACACAAAAGAAAGCCATCTTGGGTGTCTCTGCCCATTCAGATCGAAAAAGGCATCCCTGAGTATGTGTGACTTCCTGGGACCTGAGGATGCTGAGAGCTTCCCAAGCTACAGCAAGTCCTGTGCCTGGTTTGCACCACCCAGGGAGGAAAATATTTTCCCTGCCCTCATCCCTCAAAATGCTGAGAAGGTGGGAATGCTGAATCTGTGACCCACTCCTACTGCGGCACAAGCCTTCCCACGAAGAGTTGTTAACCTCATCTCCCTGTCCCACTTCCAGCCCTTCCTGGGGGGAAGCTGGGACTTGGTGTGCACCCAGTGAAACACATGCCCCTTGGCAAGTGGCTCCTCCATCGTACCAAGGGCAGCTAAAGGCAATTTATAAAGCGTGCAGCTCCATTCTTTACAAAGGAAGTAGGTCTAGTGAGGAGGGGACCCGTAGTGAGGAGGGGACCAGTCTCTTCTACCATGCCTACAGAAGAGGATTAGAGGAAATGGCCTTTAGCTGAGAGGGGAGATTCAGATTAGGTGTTAAAAAAATGTTTTTCATTGTTAGGGTGGTCAGGCACTGAAACAGGTTTCCTAGAGAAGTGATGGAGTCATGATCCGTGGAAGTGCTTAAAAGGTGACTGGATCTGGCGCTGGGTCACACGGTTTAGTGGTTACAGTGGTGGGGCTGGGTTGATGGATGGACTGGATGATCTTGGAGGTCTCTTCTGTGATTCTGTCTTCTTCTTCCTTACGTTCCCTCTCCGCAGCAGGGATAGGGACCCGCAGCGAGTACAGGGACCCGCAGCAGCCGCAGACGAGCACCAGGGACGTGCCCGACGCCGCGCTCGGAGTGGCGGACTTCATCGGGGGATCAGAAAGGGAGGCGGGGCCGCCCTCTGCGACACAGATGGGCGTTCCGATGGGGCGGGGCCGGGAGAGGCAGTAGCAGGCTACTGGCGCCGCAGTGGAGCGCGGCGCGGGTGCGCAGCGGCTGCGGGTGAGCGGGCGCGGGGCCGCGGCAC
>JANPWX010000109.1:1175732-1193042 GCA_024734555.1 Trochalopteron elliotii | reverse complement strand
CGCGGCGGGCACCGGGGGACGGGGCGGACGTGCCCGCGGCCGGCCGAGTATCGCCCGCGCCCCTTATCAGCCTGTCCGCAGCTGGGCCTGTGGGCGATAGCGCGGCCGCCCAGACCCGCGGCGCGGCTGCTCAAACGTGCTCGCTCTGCTCTCTTTTCTTCTCTTTGCCTTATTTCTGAAAGATTGGGGCCTGGCTGGAGGGGCTCGGGGAGGCATCGCGCACCCGGCCAGCATCCCTACCAGGTGCGATGCCCGCAGGCCCTTTGTGCTTCCTTCCCTTCCGTCTTCCTGGCTTTCCTTTCAGCAGACCCTCCCACGTGCTCAGCCACTCGTGCCCCGATGGGAGCCTGCGGCCTCAGGTTGTCACTTGGGAAAAGCTTCTCAGATGTGTCGGGGTTTCATCTCCATGTGTTCTTGCCTTAAATAAAAGGTGAAATAAGCAACGGCCACTGTTAACCTTTGATCTCCAAATAAAACCTTGCAGAGCTCCCAGGTGTAGAGCTAATCCACGTGCACCTGAAGAGCAGAGCCACTTCTTAGAAGCGCTGCTTGAGGGCATACTCAGGTTGCTTGCTCCCAACCTTAACACCTGTCTAGTCACTCACAAAATTGCAAACCCTTTTCAAGAAGAAATGGAGAAGTAAATCAGTTACAATTTACGTTTCAGATATGTTTGCTGTTTACAGGGAACTTAGAATTTTAAAAGTTGCTGAAATGATTTTGGAGAGACACTCTTAACGGTTTTCAGAAAACTTTCAAAACAGAAATTGCCTTCACAAAGTTGTAGAGAACATAACCTTCTAGGAGGTATGTTCATATTAGAAGTGTTTTGTCAAGGTTGGAGTTTGTGCTGCGTTGCCTTATGGCCTTGTGCCACTTCCCTCTTCCAGCTGGACTCTTCCTGTCATTGAGACAGACCCCAGAAACCTTAGATATTTAGAGTCCATTGTCAGAGTTGAGTAAATGCCTCTTGCCAGCACTCCCTGAATGGAGATGTCCCCACCATTCATAAGACCCTTGGCTGAACTTAGCCATTGGAGACTGTATACCTCGTTTATACACCTGTCACTATGCCCACATTTCAACAGAAAGAGTTGATGTGTTCATTGGAGCTTATAATTGCCATGGAAACTTCTAGGTTGCATTCAAGGTTCGTATAGGTTCACTAATGTAGTGACTTACATAGAAGTATGCACAGAAAATCCATGGGCAAGCAGTGCACTGGTGGCAGTAATTGACCTCAGGTGATGTAGTGGCAGGGGAACAGCCTAACCTGACTTGTTACGTTCTGAACTTCTAGGGCTTTGGTGAAGTTGGTTTGCATTTGTCCAGAAGGCAATGGATCATGCCAGAGCAGCAATCTCTAACTTGGTAAGTAAGACACAGTACCCCAATGCTGATGGTCTCTTGCCAGGCTGATGATACTGCAGAAGAAAGATTCAATAGCATCTGTGTATCAGATTGTATCATACTGTTTTTATATATTTTCATGTAGTTTGTTATCCATTTAAACATACATGGATTGTAGAATTCAGTATAGCTATCCTGTGCAACAGGTGGCTGTGTTGATGGAACTGTATGAAAGATATTTGATGAGTTGTGAGCTATATTTATTAAAAAAAATATCATTACTTATCAATATTGGAGAAGATGATGAATCCAAAGCAGCATGAGATGCTGCTGTGTGGGTGGTGAGCCAAATGTCACTGGAAATAGCTGCCCATGGTAAGGAAGTATCTCAAGCAGTTCAGTGCTGGTGGGGTTATCACTAACTGCTATCGAGTTTTGGATCTCTGAGAGCTGGTAAAAAAGGGGGGCTGGGCCTTGAATAAAGTTGCAGAAGGAAGTGCTGCTGAGGAAGCCAGTTCAAATGCCTACTGGGACAATCAACATGTGTTCTATTGTTATTTGGGGAGTGGGAATTCAGCCACAAATCCACCTTTTGAAAGCAACCTGTCCTTGAAACAAATGTGCAGGAGGAGGTACTTCTGAACGTGTTCAACCAAGCCTGCTGGTCCTAGAGAGTTTGGATTGTGAAATGACCTCAGGCTAGGACTGCAAGTGTGGTGGTTTGGTCTCTGAGCAAGAATGGAGATATGTGGGGTTGGGGCATGTCCTCTGTTAGGACATGCCTCAAGTGTGAGGGAAGCCAAGCTGTGGAGCAGCTGAGCAGGGAGAGTGTTAGAACAGACTGTAGTGTTGCCCTTTCTGAAATATGAGCAGGCAGCCACTTCATTGTGGGTAGTGTGGTGAAACTGCAGGTCTGAAATGACATTGTTTTCTTTTGCCCAAGGAAGCTGATATCTGGTCTCTTCACTTCTAGCTCTGACATGTAGTTTGAGAATGAGCTGAGAACTGTGGATGAGCTGCTGAGGTTGTAACAGGGCATGGGTGCTTGGTACCAGCTGCTTCTCCAGTACAGAGGAGAGTGCTGCTCCCAAAGCTATTCCTTTGGCCTTTTAGCCAGTCTCACTCTACTCCCCAGTACAACCATGGCTGCAGGCAATTTCAGCGTCTCTAATGGGAGCTGAGTGTTTCAGCCAGTGCCTGGCTATGCCTGGAATTGAGTTAATCTGAGCAGCTGCCTTGTGCACGGGCTGCTGTTCTGTGGGGGGCTGGGCTGTGCTTTGCATCTGTGTAGAAAAGTGGGCTCCAGACTGGAAGCTCTGCTTGGGCACTGGTAAAAACCTGTCAAACAGTGCCAGTTGTTAGTGGATGCAAGAGGTGTAGCCTCAGTTTTCATGTTAGCTGAGGTAGCATAATGCCCATGGGTCAACTCTCTTCAGCCTAGCTGCTTTGTAATGCCACCATATGTGTAATAGTGTAATTTAAGGGTAGCCTTAAGGCAGTTTAATACAAAATTATCCGGGTGCTGGATGAGAGTATTTACATCAAAGTGGATGTAGCTCAAAAGCACAGCCATGGACGGTTGCTTTCCCTTCCCTCTGTCTTCATCAGAGTGTAAATTGTTCACATTCAGGTAGGATCTGTGCTCTGCTGATTAAGAGCAGGAGTTTCTGCTTGAATCAGCCTCAGCCACGGGGTCACGTGGGAAATGCCTTTGCCATTGGCTCCATCATATCTGTAACAGACTCCAGGCTAGACTCAGATCAGTGTGGCTCCAAACTTGTGCAGGGTAAATGGAATCTAAATAGACTCTGGAGACCCTGAGTGGGTCTGAGTCTCTACTGTGTTTAAAGCATCCAGCTTGATTTACTGACAGACCAGACGCTCGCTGCACTGGAGCAGCTGCAGATGGACCAGTAGTGTTTGGGTTGGAGCACAG
Organism: Trochalopteron elliotii; assembly: GCA_024734555.1. Taxonomy (NCBI): domain Eukaryota; kingdom Metazoa; phylum Chordata; class Aves; order Passeriformes; family Leiothrichidae; genus Trochalopteron; species Trochalopteron elliotii. The sequence goes on along the minus strand of JANPWX010000109.1, from coordinate 1,189,756 downwards.
GTGCAGCTGGCTGCAAGGACTGTAGGCTGGCATAGCCAACTCTTCCATCACACGACTGACTGCCTTTCCACACAGTTTGGTGGGGAGCCAACATCCTACACACGCTTCAGCATTGCCCGGCAAGTGGATGGAGACAACAGCCACGTGGAGATGAAGCTGGCTGCTGATGAGGAGGAAGGAGGGGAAATTGGGAGACCAGAGCACCTGCATGCCAGCATGCCTCCTCCACGGAGGAATGGCAAGAACCTCTGCTTCATAATCATAGCAGCTGTCCTCCTCCTTTTGATTGGTAAGAAAGGGTGGGAGGCAACTGCATGGACTCCAGTATTGAATGTGGTGCGAGGTTGTTAAATTTGAATCTGTATTGTTTTGGGAGATAATTCAACAACTGGGATCCAGGCCGCAGCTTCTTGTCACTAAGTATGTCTAGCTCAGACTTATGGTACATCATTGGTACAAAGAATTGTGAAGTTTGACAGTGTAACTGTGACATAGCTAAAGGGAAAACTGGTCTGTGTTGAAGTTTTGGTTTTCCCTTCATTAACTCCTAACACTTCTGTAAAGATGTGGGTTAACAGATGAGTAAAGCCTTTGGTAGTTGTCTCTTAAGGTTTTAACAATGCCATTGGCCTAAAGTGAGCAGTCTGCTTCCCAAGTGGTGCTGGAGGGACTCTGCCAAGCACAAGATCAGATTTACAGTGCCCCTTAAAACATGCCAGCTCAGACAAAATGTCAGGCTGCATATTTCTGCCTGTCCTTGGCTGAGCCAGCTCATCAAAAATGGTGAGAGCAGAGATGCATCTTCAGTCTGAAACTGTGTGGAGGGGTTCAGTCATCCTTCTGCAGCACAAAGAAATATCTTTTCTGTCCACAGGGTTTCTGATCGGCTACTTGAGTTATCGTGGACGAATGCAGAGGGTTAACAGGTGTCTGGATGGAAGTGGCAACTGCGAGATGATTCCTACTGCATCTTACTTCTCAGATGATGGAACCGAGGAAGAAGAGGTTCTTGGGCCACGTATCTTATACTGGCCTGAACTCAGGAGCATGTTGTCAGCTAAACTGTCAACCTCACGTCTTGAGGGCAATCTGAGGTAACCATTCCAGAAAGTTTATCTAGAGCTTTAAGAGAGGCACAGCCTGTGAGCAGAACTTGAGCTCATTTGGAGAATAAGGGCCTTATAGGTGATGTAGGGTGGCATGTTTTAAACTCAGGCTTAAATGGCCTTGCAGGCTGCAGTGCAACCTGGTGCTGTAGCCTAAGCTATATATATATATACACCTGTCACCTACAGGCAAAGAGAAGGTAAGAGTTCTTTTGAAGCTGGCAAGGTTGAAGATGAGAACACTGCCAGCTACGTTCACGACCAGTTCACCAGCTTCCGCTTGGATGACGTGTGGAATGATGAGCACTACGTCAGGCTGCAGGATAAAGGCAGGTATGTTAATGAAGGGAAGCACATCTTCTCCATATAGCATGGATGCCTGTAGTCTTGAGCAAACGTGTAATTTCTGCTTCAAATGATGTGAAAATTGTGATCCAGTTACCACTCTCCAATGTCAACCTCAGTCTACCCAAGCAATAACTGTTACTGCCTCTTCTCAGGCTTTCTAAATCCAGAGGGTCTGGTAGCAGCCCTCTGGATGTTTTCTGGGGCAGCTGTTTCTTCCAAGTATGCTTAGGAAGAAAACAAATGTGTGAAAACTTGGCTGAAAGGCAGATTCCCTGTGTCTAAAACTGCTAGCACAGGTGACTCTGTCTTGTCACCCAGACAGGGCTGCGCACCTGGCAGTGGCTCCTCCAGTAGCTCAGGAGGGTGTCAACAGGCATTGTGTTGTCTGACAGCTCACACCTTCGTGTCTTACTTGCTCCTTTTTGTCAGGGAAAATGAGTTTGCTTAGCTTCTCTTAGGAGGTGACTGAGAGACTTGGAAGCAGAGATTCTTTCTGCTACTTGTCTAGAAATCAGCCTTCATTAATGTCTCTGACCAACTCCAGAGATTTTTGCATGGAAGTACTGGGATGGGTCTGCCTGTTTCAGGCTCCGTTGACTTGATCAGAATTGTTAGAGTACAGAGTGAATACAGTCAATACTGACTCAGACTACTGAGCTAGTTAAATTCCTGTTTGAAAGAGTATAATGCTGTCTCTCTGTGTTTAACAGTAGCAAGAACCAAGTGTTCATTGTAGAAGATAGTGAAGAAGAGTTGGAGAGTCCTGATGCATATGTGGCATACAGCAAGAGCGGCACAGTTACTGTAAGTGACTCCAGGAAGATCCTGGAAATGTGTCTGAACGCTTAAAAAAATAAGTCTCTTTAAGATATGGAGTGTATAAAGCCCTCCCAGTTAAGAGAGTTGGGTGGGGTGGTCAGAGTGGGGAGAGGAATGGGCCCACGTAGTATTCTTACTGCACCAAGATGCAGGAGTAACTTTAGATTTCCCTGCTGGAATCCATGCAGGAACCTTGGCAGAAGTGCTGCTCCAACAGGCATCTTGCACTAGATCAGTTTACATTGCTGAGCTTCAGCTCCCTAGTGTTAGCAGGAGTCACTGTTACAGTGACTCTAGGCTGTTTCAGGTGTCTTACTGACTTAGGATTGCTGCACTCATAACCAGTGTTTCTACTGTAGGGCAAACCCATCTATGTGAACTATGGACAGAAAGAGGATTTTCAGACAATACGGAATATGCGTGTTCCAGTGGATGGATCTATAGTCATCTTCAGAGCTGGAAAAATAACCCTTGCTGAGAAGGTAAGCAGTGTCTGCCCCAAAGCCTGGCTAGACTTGGCAAGGGGAAGCTATGCTTCCTACTCATTGAGGCACAGAGGTATGTCATTCTTGAGGTCTGTAGAACTCACATAAGTAGGACTGCTCTGCAGGCCTGGTCTTGCTTGTTGGCACTAAGGCTCCGTGTGCAGGTCTGGACACTGAGGCTGAGCAGAGCTTGCTACTATTCATGGTGCCATTCTTCTTGGCCTCGGGGAGTTTGCTGGAACAGCCAGGCCTCTGGAGTGTGGGGCTGGGAGGCAGCCTGGGAGCAGAGCTGGCTAATATCACTAGGTACAGCCTTGCCTCCAGGACACCTCTTGCTGCTGTAGCCAGATACTTTCAAAGCTTGGCTGCAGTGTGTCACTTGGGCCCTTGCTGGCTGTTCCCTTGGACTAGTGCTGGCACCATGTGTCTAGCTGGTGGCCTTGCATGCTGCTGTAGAGTTCCCTCTGTAGACAACAGAACCAAATAGCCAAGCAACCTAAAGGATCCAAGTGTTTTTCTATGCAAGCCTGTTCCATATCTGACCCAGAGCTGCCCTCAGATGGGTACTCCTGGGGGGCCTCGGGCACAGGACCCTTTGCAGTTGGACTCAGCCTGTCTGCGGGCATCTGACACAGGCAGTGCCAGAAAGTGTTTCCAAAATTGTGGTCACTGGTTCTCCAATCCCATTCCTGCTTTCCAGACTGGTGTCTAGCCTTACAAGTGTGTTTGTACCAAGGGCATACCAGAGCTGGGTTGTAGATGTGTTGAACAGGGACCTGGCTGGTCCATTCCGCCTCCATTTTCTGTGTGAAGATGAGCCTCCAGTGGCTGCTTGTCTTGAGACTAACCTCATCTTGGGAAGACAGATGGAGCATAATCAAAATTAAATAATATTAAATTTTAAGATGCTCCAAGCAGCAAGTATGAGCTGAAAGAATCATAGACTGGGACACTGTGGTGTGTCCTAACTGCTCAAAAAGATTTTAGACACAGTTTACCTATAGTAGGGCCCAGCTGCTAGGATTTAGCTGCCTTGTGTATCTGTCAGGTAGCTGTTAAAATGTCTTGTGGAGTTGGGCACTGAGAAGCACAACTCTTTACACCATTACTCCATGTTCTTGCCTGGACTCCCCTTGCTTGCAGTGCAGATGTGCAGTTAATGTTTCTCTTTGCTGCAGGTTGCAAATGCCAGAAAGGAAGGAGCAGTTGGTGCCCTGATGTACCTGAGCTCCTCAAATAACAAGAAGGCAGATTCATATGTCCCCTTTGGACATGTGAGTATATAACTGGTTCCCCTGTTTGTTCTTGAGAACCTCTCTGGCTGTGGGCTGCAGCCTGGGGCAGTCCTGCAGGCCTCTGGCTCAGCATGCCATTCATTGTGTACATGAAAACTGTTGGACTCTGATGAGACTCCTCTTGCTTTTCACAGGCCCACCTTGGAACTGGAGACCCTTTCACCCCAGGCTTCCCTTCTTTCAACCACACCCAGTTCCCACCAGTGGAATCTTCTGGACTACCTCACATTCCTGTTCAAACTATCTCTAGAGAAGCAGCAGCCAAACTGTTTGGGTAAGTGTTTCTCCTGTCTTGCAGGCTGAGGTGCTGTGGCCTCTTGCAGGAAGCAGTGAGGATGGGGTGAGGTGCTGTGAGACAGAGCTCTCTGCTGCTCTCTGCTGTGTGTGGCAGGGAGCATGTTCTGGAGCTGGCTGGAGAAGAGTCACTTGTGTCCATGTCTCATGTCTTAAAGATTGTCTTAAAGATTGAACTTTGTAGTGTTGAATTCCTCTTGGCCTCTCCATTCTACCCCTCCCTGCATAATTACTGGTACAGAACTGCACACTCTCTCCTAGGCAGGCCCTGAACAAGGTTGCACCTGCAGTTGCAGGTGTGCGTTTTTCACACAACAGCTAAACAAGGTCAGAGCTGGATAACTAGTTCAAAGTCTCTTCCTTTTTCTCTCAGAAAAATGGATGGAGATAAATGCCTTCAGGAGTGGATGTCTGGTATAATGGGATGTAAGGTGACCGTGAGCAGCAGCAGCAAGATGACAGTGAAACTGACTGTGAACAACGTTATGGTGGACAGGAAGATTCTGAACATCTTTGGTGTTATCAAGGGATTTGAAGAACCAGGTAATAGCAGCTGCATTGTTGCTCAGTCTTGAGAGGAACCCTTCCTCTTCTGTGGTCACTGGAATGTGACAGCTGCTCCCAGACAGACGCCAGTTCTTTCTCTGCAGAACCAAGGCCTTCCCCTGAGGATCAAAGAGAAATGTGAACCGTGCTGCCAGGGAAAGGCTAAATGAAAGCACTCGGTGTGCCAGATTCAGGGATCAGACTGCAGACTCTCTTCCTAGTACAGAAGCTGAAAGCTGCTCTTCTCATAAATGGTATTTACAGTCTGAGGCTTGCAGTCAGGTCTTGATCTGGTCTCCTTTACAGATCGGTACGTTGTGCTCGGAGCCCAGAGAGACTCCTGGGGCCCCGGAGCAGCCAAGGCTGGTGTTGGCACTGCCATCTTGTTGGAACTTGCCCGTGTGATCTCGGACATGGTGCAAAATGGTAAATATGTGTGAACAAAAGCATGAGGGTGGGAGGTGAGGCAGGTCTGGCTCTCTCTGTGTTAACACTGGAGAGCCCAGTTGCAAAGCAATACTTTAGAAGGTGCAGGGAATCTGACAAAGCTTCCTGAGAAACTCTTACTTGTCCAGTACAACTTGTCTGCAGTGAGGATTCATTTCCAAGGGACTGCCTGCCTGTATCTGGTATGGCTCAAATGCAAGAGTGTCCTTGGATAACACAGGATGCAGACCTTAAACTTGAGCTGTCTGTTGGACAGCCAGGCCCAAAATGGGAGAATTCTGAAGTGTCTGGAGCTGCGGGGACTGCATGGTGGCAATTAGTGTGAGAACACTTGTCTCAGGGTTAATTTTGGGCTCAGGCAGCTAAACAAAGCAGAGTGGAAATGCAGACAGCATTGTTCTCCTGCACAGTTCTGCAGCATGTGGGGGCAGGGTACAGTGCAACGTGCACATTTCTCTGCAGCACTGCTGTCTGAGGAGCGGGCAATTCATCATCCCAGGCCCGCAGTGCTAATCTGCATCTCCATGGGGGAAGGGCAGACATCTCAGTCAGTCTCTCTCTCTTCACAGAGGACTACAGACCACGGCGCAGCATTATCTTTGCCAGCTGGAGTGCAGGAGAGTACGGAGCTGTGGGTGCTACCGAGTGGCTGGAGGTACTGGTTGTTTAATAGAGTTCTGCAGGGTGGCTGTGCAGTTGTTCCTGTGCATTAAACATCCTGGTGTTGGACTGCTACTGCTCATTATTAAAATACTTGTTTTGTTCTAGGGGTACTCCACCACGCTGCATGCCAAAGCCTTCACCTACATCAACTTGGATACTGCAGTCCTGGGTAACCTGCTGCTCTTTGAGTTCATTGAAATTGGGTGGGCCTAGAACAGCTTGAACATCCCTTAACCTCTAGGAATGGGAGCTGTGCCAGAGGTGTCTGGTGGGTGTTTGGCTGAAGACTGTCATGACTCCGTTTACTCTCCTGCTGTCATTGAAGCTGGGAGGCTGATACAGCCTAAGCCATGAGGAGTCAGCTCTGCTAAACCCCAGCAGACTGTCCTGTGTCTGTTGAAGCTCCTTTGGTAACTGTAGCTGTAGATCAGGGGTAGGCGGCTCTAGAAGTAGTGGTTGATCATGCCAGTATGTCACATACCCTTTCATTTTCTGCAGGCTCCAGACACATGAAGATTTCTGCTAGCCCATTGCTGTACTCATTGCTGGAGGCAACTATGAAGAGGGTGAGTTGAAGGGCCTTGGTCTGATCAAGGTGACTGTGGTTTTAAGGAGGAACTGAAGGCAGACAGAGCTGTGCTGGGTCACTTTGCCCACTTGACACCTTCTGAGGAGAAAAACCCCTTTAGGAGAAAAACCTGGGATATTCTGAAGGGCCCTGTCTGAAGTCAGCTGGGCTCTGGGAATTGCAGTTCACACATGCAGAATCTAAAATCAGCCAATGCCACAATTCAGTGACAGATGTGCGAGTGTGGAGAAAGGTCAGGGGAGCACACCTGACTCTGGCATGTGCAGAGCAGTGTAAGCTCCAGGATGGACCTGGAACTCTTAGCAGAGGTCAGAACAAGTGCAGTGACTGTCATCTCTGTGCAGGTAAAGGACCCCATAAACGAAAAAGAATACCTGTACAGCAGAATTGGCTCTGACTGGATAAAGAGAGTGTAAGTATTGTCATCCATCTCTTTGGGAAAGCACATCTCCATAAAGGAGCGAACAATATGGTTTTTGCTGGAGTGCCATACTGCTGTCTGTGGTGGGGTCAGGCAAGCATGAACAGTACAGCACTGACTGCTGCCCCAAGCTGGCTGAGGCAGCCCCAACACCTTCCTGCAGGACAGGAACAGCCTTGTGCCAAGTCCAGTGGCATGGAATGGACAAGTAGGACCAGGGATTTGGTTGGGACTCTTTCAGTCTTGTCTAGAGTTCTGTTGGCTCAGAGCTTCAACTATAGAGCTTGTAGCTTTTCTCCTGGGTGCCCAAACCAATCGGTAACTACTCAGTGCTTTTCTTCTGCAGCGTTCCCCTTGATCTGGATAATGCAGCATTCCCTTTTCTGGCCTACTCAGGAATCCCAGTGGTTTCCTTTGGTTTCTATGATGTAAGTAATGTGTGCTTGCCTGGTGTGCTCATTCCATGCAGAGTGCTGTAAGGATATCTGCTCGCCAGGATGGCAGAGCAAAAGCTGCTATCCAAGCTCAATGTCCTTGCAAGAGCCTCTTGGAGGAGGTACAGCCTCTGGACCTGGTAGCTGTGGCAGTACTTGCTGTCAAGGCTGCTCCTGGGACAAGGCTGGCCTACAGTCTCTGTTCTAAATACTGAATAATTGCAGGTTTTTGGGGAGAGGGGTCACTTGCTTTTCTGGAGGCTCAGATGTCAATGAATCAGAAGCTAAAAGCAATAGAAAGATGTCAAGCTGTTGCTGCATCAGTGAAAGACTGTTCTACAGCCTGCTGGTCAGCAAGCAGAGGGCATTGTGGAAGCAATATCATTGCCCAGAGCAAGTACTTACCTCAGACTGTTCTGGTCTGCTGCTATAGCTTGGGGGTAACACCAGCCCAACAGCCTGCCCTGTTACTGCAAGTGTGCAGCTGGGAGCCTTAGTGATAGCAGCTCCCTCTCTTAGGAATGCTTGGGGTTTGTTAGTGTCAGACTTGTTGCACAAAAACACTTGAGTTATCCTGACAGGAAGGGTTGAAGGTAAGCACATACCAGACCGGGTGGTCAGATTTGCCCACCTGCACTTCTGCAGTGAATTCTGAGGGAATTAAAGTCTGTATGTCTTCGGGTCTAAATAACGAGGAGAACATCCTGCTGGTCACTGGAAGCTGTCAGGGGTGACATACAAGAACTCCATTTCTTTCCCAGTGCTTTGGAGTTTTGCCACTTGAGTCTTTGCTCCTTAGCAGCACAGGGAGATGGGATGTGGTGGAGGTAATAAGTAACCTGTGGTGGGGGATGAAAAAAGTCTTTACTGGAAAATCATTCTTGGCTAACTTCAGTACCTTCTTTCCTGCAGGAAGATGATGAATATTCCTTTTTGGGCACTACTGAGGACACTTTGGCTAACCTGAAAGAGAAGACTGACATATTGTATCCTCTCATGCATGCTGCTGCAGAAGTTGCTGGACAAATAGCTCTCAGGCTGACCCATGACCACGAGCTGTTCCTGGACTTTGATAGATACAGTGACGAATTGCTATCATTCCAGGAGAAGATTTGGCACTTTGGACCCGATGTGAAGGTTAGAAGAACTCTGATTTCACCAAATCCTTGATGATCATGGGGCCGTGTGCTAATAAGGCCCCATGCCAGTGGATACAGCAGGATGGATACCTTTCCCCTTTAGGCATAAAAGGGTAGCAAAGTATGACCAGAACTGATGTTCCTTATGGAGCAGTGCAGGCAGAGTAGCTGATCTGGATGTCATGAGCTCTTGAGGATATGGATGTGAACAGTTTCTCCTCTGGTTATCATTCACAGTATAGTGCAGCTTTGCGTCTCATTTTAACCTCTGGTGAAAATTGACAAGAAACTGTGGGTAGGGAGTGACCTCAGAAGAGCCTGCCAGGAACTTGTTCTGCCACTTGGCTAAACTGCCAAAAAAACCCCAAAAAACACAATGCTTTCTTTTGGTAAGAGAGCAGCAAAAGAAGAAAATCAGGTTTGCTAACAGCTCCTCCCTTGCAGGCACTGGGGCTGACCTTGAACTGGCTGTATTTTGCCCGTGGAGACTTCCAGAGAGCTGCAGATGCACTGAGAAGAGACATCGCAAACAGCGACAGGGAGAACAGGATTGTCCGCAGAGCCCTGAATGACAGGATGATGAAGGTGGGTATCTTCAACTGGTTTTTCTTCCTCCACAAAGGAAGAGAGTGCTGGCTGGGATGAGCCTTTCCCTAAGGGGCCATGGGCATTGTGCAGACTGGTGTCTCTTCCACTTGCTTAGTGGCAACATGATTCCTTGCTCACAAGAAAGGGTCTGGCCCTTGCAGAGTTGCTGTGGGAAAGGGCTGAGTGGGGATCAGAGGCTGGCAGCTTGTGTTGGGGCAGATAAAGAAAGAAAAATTTGGGAGGTGAGAGTATAACCCTAAATTTGCACCTCTCCTCAGGTGGAATACGACTTCCTCTCCCCGTACCTCTCACCAAAAGATGCTCCCTTCCGCCACATCTTCTTTGGCAAAGGCAGCCATACCCTGCAGAGTCTGCGGGAGAACCTGGAGCAGCTGGGAGCCAACAAGACCAGTGTGGATGTGAATGAGCTGAAAGAGCAGCTGGCCCTGGCCACCTGGACCATTAAAGGGGCTGCCAATGCTTTAGTGGGTGATATCTGGAATACAGACAATGAAATCTAGACACAGCAAACACCTGGACTACCCATCTAAGGTACAGGAGAGCTGTGTGCTCTCATGGGGAGCATAGTTTCCTTCCTGGCCCCAGCCCCAGCAGAGGGCCTTGCTGTGTAGATCTAGTTCCACCTGTAGCAACACACACAAACTCCCTGTACCTCAGACTAGGCATTGGCATGGTTTTTAAATGGCAGCTTCTTGCAGACTTCCAGTACCTTATATATTGTGGAACCTAACCAAAACCCCCTGAAATCTAAGTGAAACCCACTCCTGACATAACATTACTTTCCTGTAGATATTCTGGCAACAAAATATTTTTGACCAAAATTGAGCATAAAATTTAAACCTCACCTTGACAAAATCACAGGAGGCAGTTCTAAAGCAGAACTAAGATTACCATGAAGTCTCTTCTGACCAGGCTCCCACCTAACCACAGTCCAAACCGGTCATGTACAGCTGCTTGTGGGGTTTCCTGCCTCCAGCGTACTTAAAAACTAAGAGCTCAGGTGTTTCCTGAACTGGTACCTTGAGTGGGGAGGTACCTCATCTATTCAGGCTTTTAATTGTTGGCCACCTAAACCTAGAGACAAAACAGGGAATGGATTCCTCTGAACACTTGTAATGAGGATCCCTTCTCTGGCAGGAAGCTGCAGAGAGCTGCAGTTCAAAAATTAAACAATGTAGTAATAGCCCGCAAGTGCTGGATTATCAGCAAGCTCTGAAGTGCCCGGCCTGCCTTTACTTAACAGCAGGGTCCCAGTGACATCTTGCAGGCATGCTTCTGCCAAGGCAGATATCAATACCCACAGAAAATGACCCAAAGATTATCCAAAGTCCCCTTGATACCCTCAGCTGGCACCTCAGCGAGTCCTGCAGCATTGAGAAATGGCTTTAGACTGGCACTTCAGACCTTGCTGCTCAGGGGCCTTGTGTGAAATCAAGTCTCTTGCTGGCCAAACCCTGTTTGACTGATGTCATTTTGCAGGTTGGCTCTTGTTTGGCACTGAGATATTTATTTCTTTATTTATTTATCAGTGACAGTGTTCACTATAAATGGTGTGGTTTTTTATAGAAGATAATTATCGGAAGCAGTGCCTTCCATAATTATGACAGTTATACTGTCGTTTTTGAATAAAGCAGCATCTGCTATTACAATCAAACATGATACTGGAACTTTGCATTTAAAATAATCAAAACAAGCCCCTCAAAAAGTTTTGGAAAACTACCAGTTAAGCTTTCTGTGGCAAAAACACCCCTCTGGAAGAAACTGGCAAACCTGGTAGTGAGTCTCCAGGCTGCACGCCAAAAGAATTCTTGAAATGCTGAAAACCTGGGTGGAAATTCCAATATTAGAAATTTGTCTTCGTTGCAGGGTCTGTGCCCCTCTGTGGGCTTCAGACTTCTTCCTGCTCCCCTTTCTGGATGCTGTGTGCTCTCACAGGGAGCACAGCTTCCTTCCTGGCCCTGGTCCCAGCAAAGGGCCTTGCTGTGTAGCCCTAGTTCCACCTGTGGCAACACACACAAAACTCTCTGTACTCAGATTAGGCATTGGCACGATTTTTAAATGGCAGCTTCCTGCAAACTTCCAGTACCTTATGTATCATGAAACCTAACTGACATTATCGGGGGCAGTGTCTCCCATAATGTGTAAAGAACAAGGTAGTTTTTGCCTACCACAGTGTTATATCGGAGGCAGTGACCTCCATATGTTGCACTATGGGTGTACGTAATTATCGGGGACAGTGTTTCCCATAATTGTTCTATGCTTATCACGCAATGTCATCTGCGAAGCTTGATGGTTAGTATCTAACATGGATTAATTTCCTGCAGTTCTGTTTTTTCACTCTCCTGTGGTGATGCAGATACAAACTTCAGTCTGTTATGTACATCCTTATTCTTCCTTCTCTATAGGCTGAACTGTTTCAAATAGCTGTGCTGTCTTGAATTGGCTTCCTGCCTCCAGTCATGGGAGCGGTGCTTGAGTGTTTAGTGGAAACTAGGCTAGTTAGACTGTGTGTTCTGTGGTGTAGTAAACTTCCTTCAAATCAGTTACAAAGACCTGAGGAGTTAAAGGTGAATGTAGGGCTTGGGGCTGACAACTGTCTGGAGGGCTGTGGTCACTGCTCTGGATGGGTGCCTGTAACATTTTGAGAGGCTGGCCTGCTGTGGCACTGGGAGAGTGCTGGTTTGTGTGCATGGGCTGCTCACTCTCCAGTTCTCACTGGAAATTCCAGTTTTGTTCCCTTGGGTGTTGCATGGAGGGAAGAAAGTCAGTGGCAGCTTTCTAATGGTGCCACTCTGCTGTGTGACCTGAAGCTGAGCACTGCTGATGTGTGACACCTGCTAAACTGTGCTGCCTGTTCCCAGCGGCTGTTACCAGCCCTGTACTTTGCAGTTTGATCTGGCATTTAAGCCTAACCTGCAGCTTAGTTTTAACCTAAACTCTGCAGTTTGATCTGGCATTTAAACCTAACCTGAGCAAGTGACCTGAGCCCCAGCAGTAATCCTTGAGGGAAAGAACACTGTTCAGCTGGAGCTCCACAAGGAGTGGGCAGGGACTGGCCCCCAGCCTAGTTACTGAGCTCAGTGCTCACTAGCTTGGAGGGCTGGATTTTCATCTGTCCCTAGAAACCTGATGCCCAGGCTTGTGCAACTTGTTGCTCTTCCTTAACTTTTCTTAACTCTTTAACTTCCTACAGCCCTGTCTGTGTTAGTGTTTCCTAGTGACATTTCTCTGGACGGCATCTAAGAGCTGCTGTTTGGGAGTCCTCACTGTGGTGTTTGCATGCATCTTGATGTCAGACTTAATCTTGTGCTTTGTAGCCAGCAGAGAGAGACAAAAGACAAAGCTTGTCTCCTGGCTAGGCAGCATGGCTGTGACTACTGGGATGTTGGGATGCCTTGCTCAGTGCTGGCATCTGACTGCTGTGGGGTGCTAAACTGTTTCTGGATTATCTGCTGTTTGCTGGAATAAAGCGTTTTTGAAGCTTGAACACTCAGCTTCTCTTGTGGAGTTCTGGATTACCTGCTGTCTGCTTTAATAAAGATTTTGAAGCTTGAACACTCACCTCGTCATGTGATTTCTTGCAAAGCCATGATGCTGTTGTGGCACTGTGGCCATGGGTGAGCTTGGGCAGCTGGAGGGAGGCTGTTGTCCTCTTTCCATCAGGGCTGGTATGCAGCAGCTCCAGTACCCCTTAGCTGATGTGCAGAAGCAAATCTGAACTTCACAGTGCTGCTCAGCTGAGTCCTGCCTTATCACAGACAACTGGAATAAGGACTCTGGTAATGAGGTGGAGGAGCATAACTGTATGCAAGCCCCCGGACCTCCCTCTCCTTTCATGTCCTACTTTCTGCCTCTCCGTCACAGCACTGCCTCTGAAAAGCCTGTGATGTACGGGTGAGTGATGGGAGAAGGATGAAACGTCAGGTTTCCCCCTGGCCGTGGCCTTCAAGGTCTCTGCTGTTAAGAAGGTGGCTGGATGGGCCTGTGGATGGCTGTGTCCCAGGAAGCCAGCACTTGCTCCTGCCTTGTTCCTGCCCCTCATCATCCTGTGGAGGTCCTGTGGGTCAAGGCAGAGATGCAGATGTGGACACTGCTTAGAGCCTGGGGCAGCTCTGGGAGGGCAGGACCTGCCTCCTCAGCCCCAGAGGCCTGTTCAGGTGAAACTGCACGGGTTTGGGGCTCTGCATTTAAATATGTTTAGTTTGTCTCTCCTATCCTCCCCCCTCCCTCATGCCAGTCTCGCCTTCTGTTTTACTAACACCACATCCCGATAAGTCGCATTATTTGGATGAGTGGCAGGTTCTCCCGGATCCCAGCTCGCACTTTATGGGCTGTCCCGGCATAGCTCTGGTCCCTCGTCTTCCCCCGGGGATGATTTACTTGTTGGAAAGACGTCGTTTTCCCGCAGCTCCTGCCCACGCCTGGCAGGGCTCTCTTCCTGCGGTAACTGTACAAAGTGTCCCGAGAGGCCGGGCCGGGGCTGCGGGAGCCCTGCTGCTGCTGGGCAGCACCAGCCCCGCTGGGGCAGAGGGAACGGGGAATAGCCCCTTCCAACTCACCTGGGAGCAGGGATTTGGGCAGCGCAGGGCAGTCCGCGTCCGCGGTGCAGCGGATCGGTCCCGGGGCCTGGCGCTGTTCCGCGGTGAGTCTGTCTGTCCCCCGTGCTCATCCATCCGCTCGTCCGTCTGTCCGTCTTCACCCCCGCCGTTACGTAAAGCGGCGGGGCGGCGCCTTTAAGAGCGGGGCCGGGGGCGGGTCGGGGGCCGTCCGGGCTCCCGGCGGCGGCGGCAGGAGGAGGCGGGGGGGCAGGAGCATCGGCGTGGTGCCAC
>JANPWX010000109.1:1079761-1163577 GCA_024734555.1 Trochalopteron elliotii | reverse complement strand
ATAACGCAGCTGAAATTGTTTGCGCACGTGCGGCCGGGCAGGGCGGCAGCCGGGGCTGCGCGGAGGGGACGTGCGTGGGGGGCGGCTGCGGTTGTGCAGGTGGCGGGAGGCGCGCGGGGGGATTGCTCCTGTGTGGTCCTGGGGTGCACGTGAGCATCCTCACCACGCACCGTGCGTGAGCCCGGGTGCACGTAGGGTGCATCCCTGGCGCTGCAGGGATGGGTGTGCATGGCAGGGGCGTGCAGGGCAGCAAGGGCCGAGCAGCACCTGTGAAGCGGGTCTAGGGGATTTGTAACTTCTCACCTCAGGAAGGGAGTTTGCTGGCAGGACTCCTTGCCCAACTCAGAGTCGAGGTTGCAGGAACACTCCCTGTGCCTGTGGGTCTATCGCAGAGAGGGAAACTGAGGCACAGAACCTCCCCTGGCATGGTGGGCAAAGCTGGGTTCCCCACTCCCTTTTAGAAACCTGTACTCCTGATGTGAGCACTGAACTGGGCGGCCTCACCTGGGATTTGGGGGTACAGGAGGCAGTGCACTCGGTGCCAGTCCCAGTGGGTGCCATTTCTGCATGATGAGGGTGATGCTCTGCCAAGGCAGGGTACCCCCCCACCCCCGGTGTCCCCTGAGCTGGGACGGGGGAAGCTGGCGCGTGGCAGAGGTTGGTGCCGAGGGCACTGTGCCCAGTTGTCCCCAGTCAATGGGCTTGTTGTGCCCAGTGTTTCTGCTGCCGGGTGCCAGCTGGGATCCCAGTAGCAGTGGAAGCCCCAGTGGAGACTCCTCTTGGGGATGCACTTAGCTCCCTCTTAGCTGCCCCCGTGGCACAGCAATGGCCACAGTTTGGGGGGCCAGGCAGGCGGGGGCTATGCCAAGAGGTTGCTGTGGGTCTTTCCTCTCTCACGCTGTGGCTGCCAGAGTGGCCAGCTGTTCCCCCTGGGGAGCCTGCGGGCGGACAGCACTGCTGGGGTTGGGTGCCAGCCCCACCAGGGAAGGGGAGGGAGCCCCAGGGTGCTGGTGGTGCCCCCGTTGGGGCTGGCAGCCGGGCAGCGGATATGTTTGCCGAGCTAGAAACTCCCCCCGCAGTGCCCATCGCCCTGGCATCATGCCTGTGGCCTCGACTGGGGAGCAGAGAGCCGGATGTCTCTTCTGCCTCCCTCCCTCCCTGCTTCCTGGGGGGGAAACTGAGGCCTGGGAGCTTTTCCCAAGGCCGGGGCGAGTTTCCATGGCAATGGGAGCGGGGGTCCGGGCTCCCAGCTGCCGGCGACCGCCGAACAAGGGAGAAAGCGGGACATTGATGGGAGCCCGGCCCCTTGGGCGCGCGTCCCAGCCCGGCTGAAAATAACCCTCCTGGGCAGCGCTGCGGGCAGGCGGCCGGGACCGAACCCCGCTGCCAGCGAGGGGTCCCCAGGAAGCGGCTCCAGCCAGGGGAGTGACCCTCAGCCCTGCCTGCCGCCACCCCCCGCCCCGGCCCCGTTGCGTTGGGGAAGGGGAGGGCCGGCCGGCCAGAGGATCGAGAGCCGGATGGAAGGAGGGGCAGAGCCACAGCCCGCGTCCGGCCGGCGGACAGCCCGAACCCCCTGCCCGCTCCAGGAGGGGTCTATGGGGCGGTCAAGCCCAAGCGACATCTCTGTAGCGCAAATGAAGGGACTGCCGGTGCCCCGGCTGCAGTGAGCGGGCTCCGCCGTGGGACGCCGGCACCGGGGAAGGGACATCAGCGGTGCCAGGGGCTGGCAGCCAGGCAGGATGCGACGCTTCCAGGCTTTGCACCGATCCTTCCCCTTCCTCACCCGCTTCCGCCTCTACCGAGTAAGTGCCGACCCTCGCCCCGGGCAGACCCTACGCTGGCCGTCACCCGGCCCTGTCCCCGTCGCCTGCGGGCAGGGGAGCCGCGGCTCCCTTCGCCCCGTGTGGCCCCGCATGCCCCCATGCGCCCCCGTGCCCAGCTGCTCGCCGCGCCCGCCGTATTTTTAGCCCAGTGCCGAGGACTGTAATTGCGGTGACGCGGCCGAGGGAGCCGAGCCCAGAGGGTGAAGACGCCAGGGGCCATGTCGTCTCCAAGGGAAGAGGAGAGGATGGAGGGGGCTGCCGCGCTGTGGAGCTGGGATGGCGGGTCCCGACCTCCCGCCCGCTCTCAGCAGGAGGAGGCAGAGCCATATCCCTTTCCAGAAAGGTGGTGGTTAAAGTGAGGGAGAGCAGGGACAACAGGCAGGGATGGGGAGTGGGGGGGAGCATGGGGCTCCAGCCCTTCCTCTCTCTGTCCTGGCACGGGGGCTGATGCCAGCGGTACTGGGATGCTCTGTACCTCAGCGCTGGAGCAACGGGACCCTCCAGAGGTCCAGATGTTCCTGCCTGTCCCCTGCCTGTGTCTGCCCCATGAGGTGCCACCCCCCATGGCAGAGGAGACCCACTGTGAATCTGTACTACAACGCAGCCAAGTGTGCGGGCATGCCAGGGGGTCAAGGTGGCTGTCCCTGCTGGGGACAGCTGTCACCTCCTTGCTCAGCCCTTCCAGCTGAGCAGAGGGAATTGGGCAGGCACATCTGTCCTGAGCTTCTGCCTCCTTTGTCCTTGGCACTCCTGACCAGGGGATAGCCTGTGCTGGAATGCAGGGGTGGGCTGGTATTTCTGTGGGCAGGACAGGGCAGACTGGGGGGCCTTTCCTATCTCTGGGGGTCCTGCTGATTGGGGTGTCTCTCCTGGTCTCCCCCAGAGAGGTGATGTTAGGCTCAGGAGAGGACTCCACTGGTATCCCTCACAGCAGCACCCCAGCCTTGGTTCTGAGCTCCTCTGGGTGATAGGAGAGATATCCTTCAGTGGGGATAGGGCAGAGGGGAGCAGAGCAGCGTTGCCCCTAACCCAATACTGTGTCCCAGCAGAGGCTGAGCTGTAGCATGCAGGCAGAGGAGGGCACGGACTGGCTGCTGGAGCTGCTCACCGAGCTGCAGCTGCAGCAGTACTTCCTGCGCATCCGAGACGAGCTCAACGTCACACGCCTCTCCCACTTTGAGTACGTCAAAAATGAGGATCTGGAGAAGATCGGCATGGGACGCCCCGGTGTGTACATCCCCCCCAAACCTCTCCCCTTACCCCTGGCTGGATGTGCAGCACCTTTTGGGAAGCCCACAGGAGCGTATGGGGCTGGAGGGGACCCGTACCCCAACCGGCTTGTGACAGTCACTGTGTCCCTGTGTCCTGCAGGCCAGCGGCGGCTGTGGGAGGCAGTGAAGCGGAGGAAAGCCATGTGCAAGCGGAAATCCTGGATGAGCAAGGTAGGGATGAGAGAGGGACAGGTGTGGCAGAGAAACCCAGGTAGACAGGAAGAGCTGGACTCCTCCCTGTACCCTTTCAGGGTACACGTCCTGGAGGGACGTCCCTGGAGGCTGACAGAGGAATGGGCAGAAGCCCCTGCCATCCATGCCCCACCTGTGGTGTCACCCTGCCAGTGTGCACCCCAGTCCCCCTCAGGCTCCTGGGTCACTTCCCAGCAATGGACAGCCTTGCTACCCCAGCACTTGAAAGATTCATTCCCCTCATGTTATTTGCCTCTTTGTCATGAAACTTGTTTGCAGCGAGTGAACCAGAGAACCTTGCTCTAGACAGCTCTGTGGGCAGCAGTGGTGCCCCGGACACTGCCTGCCCTGCTGCCCCAGAGCAAGGAGGCAAAGTCTTGTACCTGCAGGGTGGGACACACTCTGACAGGGGACCTTGGGATGCTCACATATGGCCTGATACCATCCCATTCAAAGCTGCTACTGCTGACACCCTATGGCATGGCACGTGGCACCCCAGAAGGGCAGAGTTTGGCAGAGCCCAGTTTGCCAGCTGGGCACCAGGCCATGGTCTCTCCCCTGAGTGACTTGTCTGTGCTGGGACATGATGAGGATGGGCTTTTAATAGAAGGCTACTTCTATTAAAGAACAAATAGCAGAAATGCCACCTCCCACCCCAGACACATGCTGGGCCCAGCCCCCCCACACCCTGCATCAAGACTGGGATGGACCCTGTCCCATGGGGCACATCATTCATCCCAGCTGAGGGAGATGGAAGGAGAGCCCATCCCTTCTGAGTGGTGGTAGCCAGCATGCATTGCAAAGCCCACGTCGCTGCAGGGATGTGTCACCACGCTCAGCCCAAGCTGGAGGTTTTCCTTGGCCTTGTGCCCAAGCACATTGTGTGGCCTCAGCCTGGCCAAGGAGTGCCCAGGGCCCTCTGGCTACTGGCCTGGTTTGTTGTGGCTGCTGGGGAACTGCTGTAGAGCTGCAGCAAGAGGAACAACCCCTTCCCTCCACGGGAATCACAGCTCAGTGCACCAGCAGCAGAAGGAACGGAGCCTTCTCCCACAGCCAGTCTTCTCTGGGTCATCACTAGATTCTAGTGTGTGCAGCCGAGGGAAGGGGTTGTACCAGCACTTCTCACTTACAGGTGGGCTGTTTCCATGCCCACATTTCACCTTCCTCCGTGTCCCACAGGTGTTCAGTGGGAAGCGCCCAGACTCAGAGCTGCCGCCCCAGCCCCAGAGTACCTTCCGCAAGCCTCCCACACCACCACCCCCTGAAGCTGGGGGCCAGCACTCCCTCACCTGCCTCGTGCGGGAGCGGGACCTCTCAATCTTTGAGAAGCTGGGTGACGGCTCCTTTGGTGTCGTGCGTCGCGGAGAGTGGTGCACACCTGCTGGCAAGACGGTGAGGGGCTGCTCT
Source organism: Trochalopteron elliotii (assembly GCA_024734555.1). Classification (NCBI taxonomy): domain Eukaryota; kingdom Metazoa; phylum Chordata; class Aves; order Passeriformes; family Leiothrichidae; genus Trochalopteron; species Trochalopteron elliotii. Next base: position 1,158,884 of record JANPWX010000109.1, on the reverse strand, counting down.
GGGGGGTGGGGAGCCAGGCAGTGGGACCGCGCACACTTTGGAGCTCATCCCTGCTTTGGCCGTAGCTGAATGTGGCAGTGAAGTGCCTCAAGACAGATGTGCTGAGCCAGCCAGAGGCACTGGACGACTTCATCCGGGAGGTGAATGCCATGCACTCCCTGGACCACAGGAACCTCATCCGCCTGTATGGTGTGGTGCTCTCCCACCCCATGAAGATGGTGAGTGTGGGGGGATGGGGTCCACCCCAGTGACACCCCCAAGGGGGGGGTCCCACATGATGGCATGAGCAAAGCCACGCTGGGTCTGTACCCCAACTCCTCTGCTGGCATCCCCAGTGGGGCATTAAAAGGCTGGAAACCAACCCAACCAGGGTGGCCCTGGACTGACCTGCTTGCTGTCCTCATCCCATGACCCAGGTGACAGAGCTGGCCCCACTGGGCTCCCTCCTGGACCGCCTGCGGAAGAACCAGGGCCATTTCCTCATCTCCACCCTGTGCCAGTATGCCATCCAAGTGGCCAAGGGCATGGCCTACCTGGAGTCCAAGCGCTTCATCCACCGCGACCTGGCTGCCCGCAACATCCTGCTTGCCTCCAATGAGCTCGTCAAGATTGGGGACTTTGGACTGATGCGGGCACTGCCCAAAAATGATGATCACTATGTGATGCAGGAGCACCGCAAGGTCCCCTTTGCCTGGTGAGCCTTGGGGAGGGGGAGACCTGGAGGTGCAGCACCCGTGGCTTTCGTGATGCTCATGTCCTTCCCCCTGTAGGTGTGCTCCTGAGAGCCTGAAGACACGCACCTTCTCCCACGCCAGTGATACCTGGATGTTTGGAGTGACCCTTTGGGAGATGTTCACCTATGGTCAGGAGCCTTGGATTGGCCTCAATGGCAGCCAGGTAGGTGTACAGCAGGGACCTGCCCCCTTGCCTCACCCTGCTGGTGCTGAGGGGGATCTGGGACACCCTGACAGCACACCCTGTCCAACAGATCCTGCACAAGATAGACAAGGAGGGTGAGCGGCTGCCGCGGCCTGAGGACTGTCCCCAGGACATCTACAACGTCATGCTGCAGTGCTGGGCACACAAGCCTGAGGACAGACCCACCTTCGTGGCCTTGCGAGACTTCTTGGTGGAGGTGGGTGAACAGGGAGGGGGACAGGAGCCCCAGCACCCTGTCCTGCCAGCTCTGCTCAAGCATGGGATAGAGCTAAGAATATTACTGAGGTGGGAGGTGACATGGGGGACCCCAGGCCAGGCAGCCCTGCAGGCTGGGAGGTGGAGGGCGGTGACATGGTCACAGCAGGAAGCACCTGGTGGCTGCCTCGCCATCACACACCCCAGGGATGTGACAGCTGAGGAGGGGTTAGTGGTGATGCTGTCTCTTGGTCCATTTTTGTGGTCTCCTTCCCTTCCTTGGGGCTGGGCCTTGCCTCAAAAGAGGATGGATATGGGGGGCTGCATCCCCTATCCTCACCCACCTCCTCCCCCAGGCTCAGCCCACCGACATGAGAGCGCTGCAGGACTTTGAGGAACCGGACAAGCTGCACATCCAGATGAACGACATCATCACGGTCATTGAGGGCAGGTACTGCATGGGAGGGTGGCGGGTATTGTAGAGGGGGAATGCACTGCCTGCCTCAGGACAGGGAATGGGGAGACTGTGGGCACTGGCAGAGCTATGGGAAGCAGGGAGGGGAAGGGATGGCTCTGCCCTCAGCACACTTGGCCGTGTATCCCATGGGTGGGCAGAGCTGGTATGTTTGTGGTCTCCCAGACAGCAAAGGATCGTGGGGCCACCCGGGTGTGGGGGGCACAGCCCTGCCCACACTGCCCACACCCCTGCCCGCACCATCCCTGCTGACTCACCCCACTGTGCCCGTGGGTTTGCCCCGGGAAACTGCACGCCCCAGGGCCGCTCCCTGCTGATAGTGGTGGGGACGTGCCGCCAGCACCCAGAGACGTGCTGCTGTCATTGGGCTGGGAGAGGCACCGTGGGGCTTGGTACCATGCTGGCAGAACTCGCTGGGCTGTGAGCTCCTTGGTCCCTGCTGACCGTCCCAGGGCACAGCCACCCACTCCACCACCCAAGGGATGTGGGACTGGAGCAGGGGACCCTTTAAGTCCCTGCATCCCTGTCCCTTGATATGCCTGTCGCCTTCCAGCTGAGGAAGAGTGGGGACCTCCCAAAGGAGTTCGGTGTGCCCGCACTAGAGCCGGCCTCCCAACCCCGAGGGGAGTAGGAGGAGGGCTCTGTCCCTGTCCCCCGCCCCGGGCCGGCTCCCCGCGGTTAGTCACAACCCGGGGGTGAATCAGGCCGGGTTTGTGTGTCTGCAGGGACCGGCTGCTCCCGGTCCGCCGCCGCGGGGATGACTCTTGCCCAGGGTCTGGCGGTTTAATTGCATGGGAGGGGAGGGGAGGGGAAGCCGCGTCGGCGGAGGGAGGGAAGGAGCGGCGGAGGGCGGTGCGGCCGCGCCAGAGCGTCTACATCGTCCCTGCCGCCGCATCGCGGCCGGGCTGCGGGTCCGCGCCCCCCGCCCCACCGCCGGCCCCAGGTGAGCCGCGGAGGGAAGGATGGAGCGGGAAGAAGGGCTGGAGGTTGCCCGTCGGTCGGGAATTGCCGGGAGTGGAGCAGAGCCGGGGTGCAGCTTCCCCTGCCTCCGTTTCCCCGAGGGACGCCGGTCCTTGGTGATCCCCGGTGGGTGGGTTTTGGGGGTGCGGACTCGGGGCACACGCGATGGGTTCAGCAGCCGGAGGTGGTAGCAGAAGCCCCACCGACTGCCGGTACTCCGGGAGGGGAGCCCCCTCCCCGTGCCTCAGTTTCCCCGGCAGCAGCTGCCCCTCACCGCGCTGCTTGTGGGGATGCCCGGGCAGAGCTGGCGGGGGGAAGGGGGGCGCTCCTGCCGGGGGCCGCATTCGGCCCTGCCGAGGCCGCCCGGGGCACCGTAAACACCCCCCCCCCCCCCCCCCTCCAAGCCCCCCCCTGCCGTTCGGCGGGCGCTGGGTGTGCGTACGTGTGTGTGGGCAGGGGCAGGGACCTCCCTGAAAGCCCCCCGGGGACCCAGCCGCTCGTGGGAGGGGGCTGCCGCGGGGAGAGGAGCCAGGGCAGCACCGGAGCGGGTTTGTGCCGGGGATCAGAGCTCGGGTTCGGTGGGACCGTGGCTGGGAGCAGGGAGCGTGGAGAGATGGCCCGGCTGCAGCATCCCTTCCTCGGGATGTGGTGGTGGAGGGGCGCAGAGAGGGCGAGTGGAGGGGGCCTCCCGGGGAGGGGAGCTGTTCCCTCACCTTCCCCAGCCTGCCGCGGCTGAGGGAGGATGCCCGGTACCGCCTGGGCTCTGCCGAGGCTCTGCCGAGGGGTTCCGATGCTGAGTAAGGCGGCTGGCTGGCGGCAGCGGGAAGGTAAACAGGAAAAGGGCTGAGCTGGTGGCCGGGGGTGACTCACAGGTGACTCCAGGAAACTGTGGGGCCCGTGCCAGCCTCGTCAGGCTGGCACCCACACTGCCACTGCCCCCTGCCCGCAGCACACCCTGCCCGTGGGGAGTGGAGGGCCCTGACAGGCAGGGGGGTAGCTTAGGGTTGGAGCCCCCCTGCCATTTATTTGGCACAGTGCTGGGTGGGGTACACCACTTGGGATGCCTCTCCCTGCCCCATCCCTATTCCCCCCCCGCCAGTCCCTCTGGGCTAGATGACTACCTCATCTCCCCCAGAAGTGGCCGCATCCTGGACAACTCCTCAGGGGCAACTGGGGACCAGTACCCCCGGGTGGCTTGGGCCACTCAGGTGGCTCCAGGAAGATTGACAGCCTAAGCCCACCACCTGTCTTTCTGCCCATCTCCCCCTGCCCGCACGAGCCTGCACAGGGCTCATGTAGGAAGGCAGTGAGGAAGAACCCACAGATGACTGTCCCCCATATGGGCCCCCACCAGATTCCAAGCGTGTTCTCTGTGCCATGCTGTAGTGCATGGGGGACAGAGGGATTGGTGACAAAGAATTTGGTGCAGGCATCACCTCAAGGCTCCTGCATAACTTGAGGCAGCAAGGAGGAGGAAGGGGCATATCTTTAGGGACACAAGCATGGAGCTTTGTTCCCCACTACTTGCATTCCCAGCACCATCAGGTGCAGGGACCAGGTGGGGTGGGAGCCAAAGCGTACTGCTGGTGTGCGGTTGGGATCCTGGGCACCCAGGGTCCCTTCCCAGTTGTCACCGCATGCCTTCATGCACTTGGACAAGTCACCTTGCCTCCTTCCCATCACTGGGGCAGGCATGTGTCAACCTCCCATCCCCTCATCAGTAACGAGGTCCTTTTTATTCCTTAGGGCCGAGAATTACTGGTGGCGGGGTCAGAATAAACGGACCCTAAAAGTGGGCCAATTTCCCCGAAACACGGTGACCTCGGTGGCAGGGCTGTCAGCCCACGACATCAGCCAGCCGCTTAAAAACAGCTTCATCCACACAGGCCATGGAGACACCAACCCGCAGCACTGCTGGGGGTTTCCCGATAAAATTGATGAGTAAGAAACTTTTTGTCTTCTCTGCATCCTCTGCCTGCTCCCTCCCTTCCCCACTGCCCACTGGGCTCGGGAGCAAGACGCGGCTTGGCTACTGCCCCCCTTTCCCCCCATGAAGCATCTCTTTCCGACCCCGCTGTATTGGGAATGGTGGGTCTGAGTAGGGTCCCTGCAGCTGGACTAATTTCCTTGCTTCTTCCTACTAATGGGCTTAGGGACGTGGGGGGCTGCTGTGCTTGTGGCTGTCCCAAGGGGGAGACCTTTGTGGCCGTCCTGGGGCAGGGAGACATCAGTAAGCTCCACCCCAGAGGTGGTCACATTACCCCAAAACACTTTTGGGGTGTCCCAGGGCTGCTAAATGTGCGCGGCTTGCAGCCTGTCCCCACGCTTCTAACAGCATGAGTCTTTTTGAAAAGCAAAGCATGAAAAAAATCTACCAAAATGATTTTTTTCTCCACCCTGCTCTATCAGAAGACACCTGGCTGGACTGTGATGGGGAGAAGGGGGGCTGGGTGCTTGTGCTCCAGTGTCCCACATACTCTCTGCCCATCTCAAGGTGGGATTGGTTGTGTGCAACAGTGAGTAGGAGCACCTTGGCAGGGAGCATGTGGGGATCTCTACCAGCACTGGGCTGGAGGGATGTGGGTGGTCAGTGTGGTGGGGGACAGGACAGGATTTCAAAAACTGGAAAGCTCCTGATGGGCAGGGCCAGCTCCTGCACTAGGCTCAGTTCATCCCCTGGGATCATAATCCCGACTGCTGTTTGTTATCCCAGGCCTGGGACAGCTCTGCCGGTGCCCTCAGTCCCAGCCTGACCCTCCACAGCACCCCGTGTCACGGGCTGTGCCGGCGGCCTTCGGAGGGCTGAACCAAGGCACGCGGCTCTGGCTCGTGCCCCGGCAGGCCTCCCCGCGCCCCGCTGCGTGGGCACAGGCGCTGGGTACGTGCTGCCCGGGCTGCCGAGAACGCACCGAGCTCGGCACACGCCCAGGCCTTCGGGCTGCGCCAGCTCCCGCCGGCTCCCTGGCTTGCGACGGCTCGCCCGGGCCTCCTGACACCCACCGGCACCGGGGCATCCTGCCTTGGGCACAGCATCGCCCGGGTGCTGCAGGGGTGTCCTGGGCACACTGCACAGGTACCCCTGGACACAGTGCCCTGCTTGCAGTCCCCTGGGCACAGCGCAGGCAGCCACAGAAGCACGTGGAGCCGGAGATGGGTGGGATGATACTGGAATGGCACCAGGCTCTGTGCCGTAGCACTGGAAGCCTCTGGGGTGTGTTGCCCCAGCACTCACAGGAACAGTACTCACTGGGCGTGGTTGTGTGGCGGAGGAGCTGTGAGGTGTCCCAAGGCACAAGCCTGAAGAGCAAGGGGTCCCACGTGGCCCCTGCTGACTCCCAGGCACTCTTCTCTTCCCACAGGCTGTACCTGGGAAATCCCATGGACCCTCCTGACATTTTAGGTGTGGACCCGAGTGCTGCCAGACCTACACAGCTTCCAGGGAGGGCTAAAAGTGAGTGGCTTTTCTCCTTCCTCCTGCTCATCAGCTGCACAAAGCCTCCATCCCTGTACCTTGCTGCCAGGATGATGGATTGGACCCTCTCCTTTCTGTCTGTCTGCTGGCACTTGCTTTTTGCAGAGCGAGGGGTGATGGGGCATGTTGTCACCTGGCTATATGCCACTGCCAGCAGCGTGGGTGGCTGGTGGCTCTGCCTGGCTGGACTCTGCCCTGCTGCCCTTCGTCCGAGTCCCTTGTCCCCTCCCAGCCTCCCATAGCTGGGCTCCCTCCCAGTGTGGGGGATCTCAGTGGAGCTGCCACAGGGAAGGGAACTTGGATGCTGTGCGTGTGCCCCAATCCCCATAAACCTACAGGTTTTCTTTGGGGGGGCTTCCCACCAGCATCCTCCCCATGCCCCACCAGTGAAGGGGGACACAACAAAGCATGCACCCCGTTAACAAGCACCCTGGCTGCCGCTTCTGTGTTCACCCTATGCTTCCCCTTGTCTTGGGTTCTCTCTTCTGCAGGGCAGCCTCCTCCACGCCCACCTCAGCCTACCGTCCTGCTTACCAGTAAGTAGGGCTTCTTTGGGTGCTGCTCTCCCTTCTTCACACCCTCTTTCTTTTCTCTCTTACCTGGGTGGCCTGGGGCAGGTGCCCTGGTATGTCTTGGGAGAAAAGAGGGCTGAAACTATGGGGTGGTTTGGGGGCTTGGAGATACACCCTTCTCGCACCCTAGGAATGGGTGCTGGGACCCTCACCATCCCTCTTTGTCCCCTTCTAGAGCCTTGCTACGACCCAGTTAGTGAGGAGGAGGAGAGTCTGCCAGGGGGTCTGCGGAAACTCTGCCTGAAGAAGCCAGGCACAGGGAAGGGTCTGCGACCAGTCAAGCCATCAGCACGAGTACCGGGCACCAAGGTGGGCGAGCGGCAGCCCGGACGGCTGGCAACTGAGGGGCCGGCAAGCAGCGAGGTGACCCTCATTGACTTTGGGGAGGAAGTGCCCCAGGGTAGCCCTTCTCCAGTGGGGGAGCTGACAGCCCCCTCACTAGCCAAGCTGGCCATGGAGGCCTGTTCTTTGCTGGACAAGACCCCACCACAGAGCCCCACACGGGCTCTACCTCGGCCTCTCCACCCCACACCGGTGGTGGACTGGGATGCCCGGCCCTTGCCCCCACCGCCTGCCTATGATGACGTGGCACAGGATGAGGACGATATTGAGGTCTGCTCAATCACCAGCCCCCCGAGCCGGCGGGGCAAGACCAACTATGGCTTTGTGGATGAGGGTGAACGGGGACCAGCACTGGAGGACAACCTCTTCCTGCCCCCCAAGGAGACCAAACAGCCCAGCATGACGCAGACCACCGAGCTCTTCGAGGAGCTGCAGCAGGAGTGCATGAAGAGGCTCAACGTCCCCCTGGGACCGGCTGCACCAGCTGATGACAAGCCCCAGATCCCTCCCCGTGTCCCAATCCCACCCCGGCCCCTTCGTCGCAATGAGCCTGGGTGTTGGTCAGGGGACCTTTCCCCAGCTTCGGGGGGTGAGGAAGACCGGCCCCCCCAGATCCCCCCACGGGACCCACTGTCCCAGCCCACCTCCCGGACACCCAGCCCCATGGCTCTGCAGGTGGGCTCCCCCCAGCAGCGTGCCGCCCTCTGCTCCTGCCTCTCCACCTCACCAGGGAAGCCCATGCCCACCACACAGAGCTTCGCCCTCGACCCTAAGTATGCCACCCCCAAGGTCATCCAGGCACAGGGCAAGGACTGCTCCAAGGGACCCTGCATCCTGCCCATCGTGAAGGATGGGCAGAAGGTCAGCAGCACCCACTACTACCTGCTGCCTGAGCGCCCTGCCTACCTGGACAAGTATGAGAAGTTTTTCAAGGAGGCTAAAAGCCCTGAGGAGGTGCCAACATCCCGCCAGGTCACCACAGCCACCGTCCGTCCCATGGTGCAGCAGCCACTGGCAGACTGCAAGGCCAACTTTTCCTCCAACAACAGCAACCCTGGGCCCAAGTGCCTGGTGAAAGCCTCCTGCAGCCTCCAGAAGATCGTTTACGATGGGCCAGATGTTTGCCGTCCTGCTGACAAGATCCGGCTGGTAAGTGTCATCCCCCAGCATCCATGGGGCGTGGGCTTACATGGGCAAGAGTAGCCATGGCTCACTTGGGCAAGAGCTTTCCCCACCCTGTGCCTCAGTTTCCACAAGTTCAACCCCAAGGGATTGGCTACAAGAAAGCCCCAGATGTGCAGGGTGACATAAATGTCACTGCAATACCAAAATGGGAATTGAAGGCCCTGGGGAGGGGGAAGGTGGCTGCTGCTGTGGTCCCCTTGGTCTCTCTAGGCTGGGAATACTGTGGCCCACACAAGCACAGGAGAGATTTGAGATCCCAGGGATGAGAGTGATCCCAGCTCCAGGGTGATAGTACTCCCTGAAGACAACCAGGGATGGGGGCAGCCCCGGTGGTCCCCTGCTTCAGTCTCAGGCTTCCTGCTGCCCAGGGGTGGCAGCAGACAGTGACCACAAGCTCCCCACCAGGTGCAGGACACGGTGCATGGTGTGACCACTGAGGAGTGCCAGGCAGCCCTGCAGAAGCATGGCTGGAGCATCCAACGGGCTATCCAGTACCTGAAGGTACAGCACACCCCTGTTCCCTTGTCCTGGCTCCAGCAAGAGTGGTGGCACCCCTGTCACCCCTCTGGCCATGCCCTGTCCCCTTGCAGGTGGAGCAGCTCTTCTGCCTGGGGCTGAAGTCCCGTGGTGAGTGCCAGCGGGTGCTGGAGATGTTCGACTGGAACCTGGCACAGGCCAGCTCCCACCTCCTCGACCCCTACAGCGCCACCCGCCAGAAGTAGGGACATCGATGTTTTAGGGGGGGCAGTTCTCTGCCACGCTGCTGTGGGAAGACTGGCACTGCCACCCCTCCTGAGTTCATGTCCTGTCCTCCCCTTACAGATGGTGACAGCGGGGACAGGGCGAGCTGCGTCAGATCTGGAGCAGGCATCTCGCCACGGGGCCAGTCCTGCTGCCTCCACCCACACAACCTGCTGCAGGACTCTGGACTGAGCCCCACTTGAGGGTGGAGATACCCCAAAAGAGACCCTGCCTAGCACCATGGACTTTCCAGGGTGCTTGTGCCCTGGCCTTGGCAATGGGCTCCATCCCCTGGCCCCTTGTTGAATTGTTTTTGTAAAGAGAAATGTAATTTTAATATATATATTATGTATATATATATAAAAATATTCTATGGAGAGGAGGAGGGTGCCTATGGCCGTCTCCCAGGTGTATCCCTGCCATGACACGTCTCCGTGGGTGCTGGTTCCTCCCTGCAGGCAGCTGGGACTATGGGCCTTGGGGATCTGCTGTGGGATGAAGCGCAGGAGGGGATGCACAAACTCTGGGGATCCCCAGGAAGCTGTGTGACATGTGCACCTATAAAACCTCCTGCTGAGTCTTCCCAGGCTGCTTTAGGATGCAAAGTTCTCCCCAGCCAGGGCTGCTGGAGTTAGTCACAGTATATCCCACCCCCAGGCCCAACGCTTGAAGGCTGGGCACGGTTTTGCGTGCTCTGAGTGGGCAGTGTTTGCCTGCAGGGGAGCCCCCCGCAGCCGGGCCCCCGTTTCCCGGTGCCCCGCGGCTCCCGGCTGCCGCCTGACTCATGCCCGGGCAGGGAGGGCGGGACCGGCGTCGCCCCCACCCACGCGAAGGGTGTTTTGCAATCGGGTGCCGCCGCAGACGGAGCCGGGAGCAGGTGCGGGAGTGGAGGGGTGGCTCCTCTGGGGTCAGAGCCGGTGTCAGTGCTCACTCCCCCCTCCACGTGGGTATCAGAGCCCCTTAGCTGGGTTTCCTGCAATGCTGCCTTCTAGCAGCATCAGGAAGGGATCTTGGGATCAGGTGGAGGAGGATCTTGGTGCCCAAACCCATCAGCTCCATTGATAGTGGTGGTACCTGCTCCCCAGGCTACTCTGCTCCAGAGCTGGTGGCTTCAGAGGAGATACCCTGCCATACTCAGTGAGGAAGGGCTGCCTTGGCATGACCATGGATCCATCCCTGTGGCAGATGGTATCTGGCCACATCCTGTGCACCCACAGCTCCCTCAGCTCTGGTTCCCTGGCCCTCCCTGACTGTGGGGACAGGAGCACAGGGAGCTGGTGCTGCTGTGAGCACAGTCACACGTCGCTGCTTGGGACTCTGTGCTTCTGTTTTCCTGTGTGAGGTGCAGCCACCATGGCCAGGCTGTCAGTGAAGCGAGGAAGGCACAACATAATCACTGACTTACTTCCCTCTCATTAAGAGATCCTGGAGCAGGGTGAGACCCTGTGAAGAAGCAAACACATTTGATGCAGTGGCGTCACTGGGTCTGTTCACACAGCTGGGTCCATGCAGCCTCTGTCCTTGGTGGAAGGTGACCTGCAACCCAAGGCAATGCCTGGCCCTGCCACCTCTGCGGGAACAACCCCCCCACGCCATCCGGGTTTGTGTGGGCGTTTGCCGCGATGTGCAGATAACGCCTGGGACCGGCAGTGCCGGAGGGTAGGGTCAATACGTGGGACCCCAAGGCACCAGCGGTAGCCTGCTCCTTCCTTCTTCCTCTTGGTGACGAGCCAACCCGTGCCAGGGGTTATCGGCCATGCAGCCAAGTGTGGAGGGACCTGACAGCAACCAGGAGGGTGGGTAGGGGTGCAGAGTCCAGGACAGACCCACCCCTCACAGAGATGTTTGGGACACCTGTCCCCACCTGCTGTCCCAGTGCCTTTAGGCCAGGTGACTTTGAACCCCCTGGGTTGCTCCCCAGGGGCTGGAGACCCCAGCTGTGGGCTGTCAACAGTGGGGTCAGCCTGGGAAGGACCTCAAAGCTTCCCATGGCAGAATGGGTGTGACCCTCAGCATCAGTGGGTCCTCAGAATTGGGACGCTGCCACCTCAGCGCAGGCTGCGAGGACACAGAGACGTCAGTGCCCCAGGCAGGGCACGTGGTGTCCCTGTCCCCCCCACCTGGGGGAGTGCTCACCGGTGGAGCCACCCGTTGCACGCTCCCTTGGGAGAGTGAGAGCTGCAGCCCCGTCGCCTTCCTTCCTGACATCGAAGAAGCACTATGGGGTGTCGGGGCCCTTGGCCGCTCTGGAGATGGGTGCTGTGGGGGTTCTGGGTGCTGACAGGTAAGTGCCAAGGTGTCTCGCACCGCTGCCGGGCTGATCTGGTAGCCGATACCACGCGGGTGATGGGCTGCAAACAACCCTCCGGCTGCTACAACGCTGCTAGGTCGAGCCCGAGTGCCCGGCCAGGGTTTGCTCTGTCTCTGTCAGCGGGTGCCAAAGCTTTGTCATGGTCCCCAGCTGCAGCACGGGAAGGTGGCGGGAATTGTGGATCAAATGGAGAGACTCGCCCTGGGGGAAGGTGCCTGTCCAGTTCTTGGTGTTGGTCCTCCCGCAGAAGGGAGGAGGGGTGGGGGTGATGGCGACTCCCGGCTGGTTTTTCCCTCACGCTGCCCTCACGCACCTTCTGCACAAGCCGGGGAGATGAAGGGGCAGCCCCTTGTCCCCACACTGGACCCATCCGAGTCGGGCAGCATCTCCCATGTGGCCGACAGCACCAGCTCCGAGCTGCCTTCAGACATGGGCATGTGCCAGGAGCTCCCCACAGCCGCAGCCGCACGGGCAGAGCTTCTCTCTCCCTCCGGCCCGACCACCGCCTCCGCGGGCAGCCAGAGCTCAGGTAAGGCCGGCAGGCAGCTGGCCGCGGGCAGGTTCCTGCCTGCTGGGGCCGCAGTGGGGTTGATCCAGCTGGAGCTGCCTTGTCTCGCTCCACAGGCATCCTGGTGCCACAGGCAACAGCGAGAGGACTGGTCCCAGCTGGAAGTAGTGGTGAGCAGGAGGGGCCTCCCAGCCCGGCAGCTCTCCCCGGGGGTCCAGCAATGCAAGGCAGCTCCCGGGAAGGGTCAGGGGCTGGGGTCTCCTCTCCAGGTGCTGCCAGCCACCCAACCAGCATCCCTCCAGCTCCCACCACCACTTGGCACATGCAGCCTCTGTCCTTCAAGCCAACGGGGCACACAGTGGGTCTTGCCCTGAGTGCTGTCACCCTGGAGCAGATGTCAGTGACAGCATGGACCACAGAGCCATTGCTCCCCCAGGATGAGCACAGCACAGCCACATCATCCCCCAGCATAAGCAGGAGTTCTGCTGAGCCGCATAGTACTGCCATGCTCGTGTGCCAGGAGGTCATACTGGGGCTGGATGAGGCCACCTCACCTTTGGCCACAGCTGCCAGCATCTCTCAGGACAAGGCCAGGCCCACAAAGATGGCAGCAGCCACAGCCAGTCCCTACAACACAGCTGCAGATGGAGCCAACTTGGCAGCCCCACTGTCTGCAGACCCCCCGAGTGCATCCTTGGCAAAGGTCACCTTTTCTTCTGCCACCTTTGGCACCAGCAAGGCTACAGAGCCAGGGACACAGACCTTACCCAGCGCTGACTACAAGGCTTCACAGGACCCTCCTGGGCCTCCCTCTCAGCTGCCTCCAGCCCTTTTGCCCCAGCTTCCTGATGATGCTGTGCTGGGCACAGGGGAGACATTTCCCCCCAGCTACAGCACAGGCCCAGGCACTGCTGGACATGGGCTGCCTGGAGACAACTCTGTCATCCAACCCCAGGCCACCACACAAGCTGCAGGCACACTGGCTGCAGTGATGGATGTTGTAGCTGGAGAGCACATCCCACCTCTTGGAAGCACCAGTGCTGATCTGGTGTCCATCAGGAATGAGGCCAGTACCAAAGCCACAGCAGGCGCTGCCATCCCGGAGACCAAGGAAAAACCAGGGGGGCTCAGCATAAGTCTGTCCCCCCATGCAGCTCTCAATGACCCTGATGGTCCCTCTCCAAGGCCCTTTCCACATTCCATGGTCTCTCTGCTCCCTCAGTCCCTCTCAACAGGCCTTGAAACCACCACAGCAGAGGCAGCTGCAAGCGGATCTCCTCCAGCCACTCCCAGCATGGCCATGCCTTTGTCCCTCACAGGCACCAGTGGAGCAAAGCCAGACAGGGCCCCTCGAGCTGCTGCTGCTGCACCACCACTTCCCATCACTATGTTTGGCACTGGGACTGTGCCAGATACCCATCCATCCTCCTTTGTTAGTAACACTCCAATTAGTGAAGCAGGGATGGGATCACCATCACTGGCCAGTGGCAGTGCCACCACAATGCCGGAGGACACTGAAGTCACCCTGCCTGTGCCTGATGTCACACCCAGATCTGCACTAACCCCAGTGCTCTGGGCTGAGCCCCAAATTGTGGAAGTTCCAGGGACAGAGATGCCGTCGCCCAACACTGCCCCAGGCACTGGCAGAGCTGTATCAGATACCCCTGGGGGACCCAGAGCAGTCACTGTCCCCATGGCATCACAAGAAGACATCCCCCCTCTCCTGGAAGGCAGAACCAATGTAGAGATGGCTCTGGAAGTGTCCCCATCCAGCATCCCCCAAGAGATGGCAACAGTTATGTCCCCACCGTCCATGGCTGCCCCACTGCAAGCAATGGGGGCTTCAGATGACCCCCAGCCTGATGGCAGCACCACAGGGCGAGCAGTGGGGATGGGGTTCCTGGAGGAGAGCACGGAGGGGAACCCAGGTGCCAGTGCAGCAGGGCCAGCTCCCAGCCATGTGATTGTCACTGCCAGGCCATCACCAAAGCCACCTGCCACTGAGGACAAGCCCACAGCTGGGATCACCTCACTGGCTGTTGGCCACACAAATGTGCAGGAGGCTACAGCTGCATCCTGGACAGGTGCCACAGGTACCACTGCCCATGTGGGCACCCTCCACTCTGACAGTGCCACTGAAAGTGCAGCACCTCCAGCCACCACCAGCAGCACCCATGTCCCTGACTCCAACACCACTGGCACAGGCCTGGCCACTGTGCTGGCCACCACACCATCCACCAGCACATTCCTCAGCAACACTAACCTGCCAACCACCTCAACAGGCGGGGAGACTTTTGTGACCAGGGTGACCACAGCCATGCCACCTGCCACAGCACAGGCCACCAGCACCAGCAGTGCCTCATCCCCTGCTGTAACACACAGTGAGACGAGCAGAGATGGGCAGCCAGTCCCATCCCCAGTAGCACATAACCCCTCGGTGGAGACAACTCTTGGATCCTGGGGCATCCTCGGTCCCAGCACTGCTGTTGCAGTGTCTGGTTCTCCTCTCCCCAATCTGCACAGCCCAAGAGAGAAGGCAACAACAGCCCCCTTGTCCCTGCTTGGTTTTGGTGCAACTAGGGTGACAGCAGCTGGACAGACTCCCACCGAGTCGGCAACAGGCACCACTTCTCCTACATACATCAGCTACCACAAGATGGGACAAGCAGCAAGCACATCACCTCCTGCCTTCCAGACATCTCCAGGGCCACCTGCCTGGAGGGAGGAAACAACTGTCAGCACAGGCAGCACCACAGCCACTGCTGCAGAGAACACCATGGACGGCACCACAGGCAGCACCACGGCCATCGCTGCAGAGAACATCACTGCCACCACTGCCACCACTGCCACCACTGCAGGAAACAGCACTGCCACCACTGCCACCACTGCAGGCAATACCACTGCCACCACTTCCACCACTGCAGGCAACACCACTGCCACCACTACAGGGAACACCACTGCCACCACTGCCAGCACTGCCACTACTGCAGGCAGCACCACTGCCACCACTGCAGGCAGCACCAAAGCCATCACTGCAGGAGGCACCATGCCTATTGCATCCACAGCCCCAGTGAGCCCAGGCAAGGAGTCAGGGAGTCTCCCAGCCTCAGGCACCATGGCACCAGTGAGACCACCAGCCACCACCAGCCCTGCCACCTCCCTGTCTCTTGCCTTTGGGACACAGAGAGGACCATCCACTGAACTGAGCACAGCTGCCCACACCACCACTGGGCACAGAACTCCTGCACCTGAACCCCAACCCACCCATGAGCTTATCAGTAAGTAGATTTTCTTTTTTCCCAAAGACAAGAGTAGGAAAGGGGTTTTCAGCCAGTCAAGCACTGTAATGGATGAGGGTAGAGCTGGTACAGGGTATCTCACCTGCATTGCACATTGGGCTGCCTGATTCATGGGAAAAGGCAAATTAGGACATTTGAGAGCATCCCAAAAGTGGGTTGAAAATTGGGTTACAATCCATCAGGGCATAGGCACAGCATCCTGGCAGCAAGCAGGCTGGTTTGTCCTGGCTGCAGGATGGATAAAGCAGACATTAATGATTGATCTTTTTCATTGATCTCCTGCCCATGACAGAGCTAGCGACCTCACTCTACCCCTTTGGCGTGGAAGGAGGGGACCGAGAGTACGTCCAGAGGATGGTGGATTTTAACTCGCCCCTGTTCAAGCCAGAAATTGGATTTCCCTTTGGGAAGTCACTGCGAGATACTCTCTATGTGAGTGCCCCCCCTTGGTGAGCACATAATGGATATGCTGCCTTTTCGGTAAAAAAAAAAAATAACCATAGAAATGGAGCAGAAACCAAATTTCATTTGAATATCTTTTTTTTTTTCCTTTTAAAATGGTTGGTTTCTGCTCACCCATGGAGGCTGAAAGCTATCCCAGTGAGTAAATAACAAGTTATTTTGGTTAGTTTACAGATAACGGACAGATCATTTTTCCACCCACGGACAACTATGTCCCATCCAACCCCAACCCCCCTCCCCGGGGCTTCACTGGCCGGGAGAGCTTGCCAATGGTGGCTGCCTTTTGGGATGATGCAGACTTTTCCAAGGGTGTTGGCACTACCTGGTACCAGGTGAGAGCCACCAGAGGTGTTCTCCTGGGAGAAACCAGTTCCTGGGTCATTCATTTAATACTCTCTCTTGCCATCTGGCAGGAGTACTCTACACTCAGCTCTACCCATGACGCTGTTGTCCAAGATGTGGAAGCAAAGATTGAGAAATACCTGAAAATCCCCTATGTCGCAAAATGGACCTTGAAGGTGACATGGGAGAAAGCTCCAGCATACCCATCCCAGAGGGACGACACTCAGGTGAGAAGGGGGGGACCCAGGTGACAGAGAGGATTGTTGATGGCTGTTTCAAGTCTCACTGCCTCAGTCTGCACAGCAGGTAAAGCAGGGGAGGCTTTGGGAGTGCTAAGGGAGTGCCTTGGGTCTCTCCAGACGAGCACCTACCAGGCAGTGCTCACCACAGATGGCATCCGCTCCTTTGCCCTGCTGCTCTACCAGGACGGTGGGATGCTCTGGGACTACACCAAGCTGGCTGCAGCCAACGTGCTGATCGGCTTCTCCAGGTGCTGCATGAATGTCACTGGGTTTTGGGACAGCAGAGATTTGTTCCAGCACTGTGTTGAGACTGTCAGAGGCATTACACCCAGGAGAGCCCAGCTCCCACTCCTGGAGCAACCCTGCCCCATTTAAACCCTTTCTCCTGCAAACTGCAGCAGTTCCCACCCCAGCTGCTGTATGGGGAGAGGAGGAGGGTTGTGTTGGAAGGATGACCTCAAACCTCCTCTCTCCACACAGTGGCAATGGCTATGCCCAAAACAACAAGCTGACTCAGAAGCCACCAGCTGTCAAGTACCGACCAGACCAGCATAGCAGCACCGGCTTCGGTATGGCACCAGGGGAGTCTTTGGGGTGGGTGGACGCGGAAGGAGCTGTGTGCTCTGTGCCAGGAGCATGTCCCCAGCATCCACCCCCGGGAGGTGATGGGCCGGTGAAGCCACAGGGCAAGAGCTGGCCACCAATAGCAGCCTGTGGGTGTCCCATGTCCTCCTGTGGCTTGCCACAGCCCTGCTGGCTCTAGAGGGAGCCTGGAGACCTCGTGTGAGGTCAGTGGCCAAGGACAGCCGTCCCACGGGATCCCTCAGCACAAGGTGAGACGCTGGCTGAGCGGTGCTGTTCTCTGTTTGCTCCCCCAGATGTGCGCGGGCTGTGGATTTACAGACTGGACAGTCGCTCCCGGGTGAATTACAGGCTGCAGTGCCTGGCGTGGCTGGACACAGAGCCACCACCAGCCACCTGGAACAGCCAGCTGCCACCATGCCCCTGCTCCCAGCGCCAGGCAGAGCTGGATCCCCGCTACCACTGGAGTAGAAGTGCCAAGGACAGACCCCCAGGCCCAGCGGACACCTCCATGAGGATGCTGCGCACTGTGTCCCCCAGCCCAGCTGGAGCTGGGGTACGATGTCTGTACCGAGGTGGGAGCTTCCTTGAAGGCTGGCAGGAGAGAGCATGGAGCCTCCCCTTCCACGCTGCCACTGGTAAGTGGTAACTGGCATTCCCTTACCCTAAAATACCCCAAGCATCAAGCACAGGCAGAGCAAGGGCCCTGACACACCCCATCACGTTCCTCTGCAGACAGGGAGCTGGAAGCATTCAACTGGTGCTGCCGGCGTGTGAGGAAGCCCCTGTTCTGTGCTAGGTTTGCTGAGAAGAGACCAAGGGTTGGCTGTGAAGGATACGTACCACCCACCCCCGGTGAGTCCCCAGGCTCTACCTCTGCTCTGCCAGGGCACCGAGCTGTGCATGGACCACTGCATTAGCCCACTTTGCAATATGCCAGGGGGGACTGCTGAACTACCACTGAGCAGCTCTGGGGCTGCTCTCCTCCCTGAAATGATACCAACATTTGCTCTTCTTCCTTTGCCCAAAATGTCTCCATGTCTTTTGGACCCCAGCTGGTGCCTTCGGGGACCCTCACATCACCACCCTGGATGGACTCACCTACACCTTCAATGGGCTTGGGGACTTTGTCCTGCTGCTGGCCAGTGATGCCCAGACCAGCTTCGTTTTGCAGGGGCGCACAGCACAGACTGGCATGGCCCAGGCCACCAACTTTGTGGCCTTTGCTGCCCAATACATCTCCAACACCACCACAACAGTGAGTAGGAGTGCCCTGGGTATGAGTTTGAGTCTCTAATGGGAGAGACCTCTCTGGCAAGTTGGGCATCACTCTACATCACCCACAAGTGGGTGGGACCCGAGAGGTATACCCTCTCCTTTTCCTGCCACCTCCCACCACTCCAGCAAAGTACTATTAGTGGCGGGATGGACTAATATTCACCAGGCACAGGTCTAACACCTCCTGCAAACAGGCCAGCAAGGGCTGGAGATTCTGGAGGAACATGATCTGCTTCACCTTTTTCATTGCACCCGTATAACATTGTACATTATTTTTCTTGACACTTTAGCACAAGTGGCTGCTGTTCCTGACTTTGCAGAATTGCTCCCCATACCCATTTAGCTTCATTAAGCAGAATGTCCTGGTGTCACCAGGAACAGGCATTGAACAGTATGAGGAGGGAGCTCAGAGCTGGGAGCCCCCCAGCACAGCTCTCCATGCTGTCATGGTCAACTGAGCAGTGGTGATGGCCTGGGTGTGTCCCTTGCCAGCAGTGACAGGCAGCTGGATATCCTCCTCTGTGCAGACATCAAAGCTGCTGTATTGTGTGTCTGCTGGGGTGAAGAACACACCAACACAGGCCCCAGGGCTGAGCCTCTCTTCCTGGGCTGGAGGAGGACACAGTTAGTAATTGTCCCCAGCATGGAGGGACAGCAGGAAGGGACAAGCAGAGGGGCTGATTGAGACATCCACCACAATTTTCAGGTTGAGTGGACCCTGGGGAGTAAGGATGACATCCAAGTCCTCCTGAACAATGAAACCATCCCGTTTTCCTATTCCCAAGGTGAGCAGGATATGTCATTAAATGCTTAATGTATGTGGGTGGGACCAGAGATGTCCCCATTCCCTGGGACCAGCCCTGCCACTGCCAGGGCATCCATTAAATGTCTCTCACCTGCACCTGTCTCTGATTTGGGTGGGGTGGATGGGGAGCACTCCCCTCCAGGAATCCCTGGTTGTTATTTTAGATCCCAGCCTTGCGTGGATCTCCCTCTGTGCTCTCCTTCTCTTGCAGACCTGGGTGATGAGGTCTACTACAGCCCTGGTGTCCTGCTAGTCAATGCCTCCTCTGTCACGGCTGTCTTTGATGGTACCATTGCTGTGTCTGTCTCTGCCACCTCTGGGATGCTCAGTGTGGTGTGCAGCCTGCCTGACTGGTACCACAACAGCACCAGGGGCCTCCTGGGTGAGTGAGGGCTCCTGGCACCACCACACAGCTGGGGTGTAAATTCCCTTCCCACTCTAAAGTAGACTGGAAAACTGGGGAATTGTGCTTGTGAGGGCAGGGACACCTGGGCATAAACTAAACACTGGGCAGCACCAGAGAGGAGGTCAACCCTGGCATGGGGGATGCCAGCACTCTGGTGATGCTCCACCAGGTGTGTGGGACCAGGACCCTGCAGATGACTTCCAGATGCCAAATGGTACCAGCATCCCTGTGAACAGCAGTGAGGAGGAGATCTACAGCTATGGGATGACCTGTAAGTCCAGGCTCAGGATCCTCCTTGATGATCTTCTCCTTCCTGCACCTTCTGGCCATGATTTGGTTTGAGATATTTAAACATTTCCCTGAGCAAAAGCCATGCCAAGGGAAGGTGTTTGGTGTCCTCGCTGCTCCATGAAAAGGAATCCTAAAATACAACAAACCTTAAAATGGCCTGTACCCATGGTGTGCTCTCTTGCAGGGGCTGTTGGGGAGCACTGCCTGTTCACTCAGCCTCTGGACTCACCAGCACTGAACTTCACACCCTTCTTCTTGTCTCGGCTGCGGCAGGAGAATGAAAGCCAGTACCAGCTGGCAGCCTTGCAGTGTCACAGCAGCAAGGAGTGCATCTATGATTCACTGAGCACAGGGAACTTGGCCCTGGGCCTGGCCACCCAGAGCCTTGCAGCCGACTTCCAGCAGATGAAGACAGCACTCAGTAAGTGGAGCACATCTTCACCTCTGAGAGGGCATGGCTTGGATGTAACTGGGCAGTGCCCTTCTCCTTTCCTGGGCTCTCTTGCTTCATATGAGACAGAAGAGAAGTCACCAAGGTCTTGGATTTGCACTGCCCAGCTGGCTTGTCTCCAGTCCTGGGAGATACCACCAGCAGGACAGTTGCCACCAAGGTTTTGGAATTCCATTTCCTGGAACTGCATTTCTGGCTTTGCTCCAAACCTGGGAGATGCCACCTGTGTAATATAAGGGCTTTGTTGGAGGGACTCCCAGCCAAGGGGTGATAAGGCCACATGTGTGCTGGGCTGCTCTTTCCTCAGATGCCTTCCCTCCCGTCATCACTGGTGATACATCAATCACAGCCTTCAGGACACAGAAGGTCACAAGGCAGTTCCATGCTCTGGGGGCAGGTGCACGCTTCATTCCCCATCTCTCACCAGAGCTCAACATATCGGGTAAGGAAGGAGAGGTGGAGTAGCTGAGATAGGAAGGAATGGGGTGGAATTCCTCTGCCACCTCTAACTCCCACCTCTCCTCCTGGCAGAGAATGGCACGGTGATCTGGGAGCCCCACAGGATAGCCCCATTCACCATCAGCCTGGAGGCTGTTGGGTCCAACAACATCTCTGCACTCCTCCAGCTCCACTTCACCCTTTGCAGGTGCAGCAGGAGCCAGGAGTGTGACTATAACAACACTGTAATTGTCAAGGAGTCTTCCTTGCAGGTAGTGTGCCAGAAAGCTCCTGTGGTGACACACTGTGCCTGTCCCTATGCCAGCTGTGCTGGCTGTCTTCTCTGTCCACCCATCCTCCTCACCTTCCCTAAACCAGTGTCACTGTCCCCTTCCCAGCTGGCAGCCTGCAGATGTGAGGGCGGCTACTTGGGTGCCTTCTGCCAGGACCCTCCGGACCCCTGCTCCCAGGGATGCTTCCCTGGTGTGGGATGTGACCCTTTCAGTGGCTGTGGCCCCTGCCCAGCTGGCCTGACAGGGGATGGACAGCACTGCTCAGGTGACAAGGGCTCACCCCATGGCCACTGGGACCCCAGCCAAGATGTTTGTCCTGGTGCCATGATGCATTGCCCCGGCAGATATCGATGAGTGTGCCCAGGGAATGGAGTGCCCAGGGAACAGCACCTGCACCAACACTGTGGGCAGCTACGTCTGCTCCTGCCTGGCCAGTGAGCAGGGTGAGTATGGGGTCCTTGGCAGGCGTGGTCCTCATCCTCATCACCCACAGGCTCTGTGGAAGAGAATTTCTGAGGGCCCCAGGCTGCCTGGAGAGGAGAGAAGGGGGAGCTGGCTGAGCTCTGTGCCCAAGCCCTTGCTGTCATTAGCAGATGGGACCAGAGTCTAGCCACCACTCGTGTTCCCAGGCTGTCAATCTCACTAATCCGCTGGGAAGGGAAATTTTTCCCATGCAATTTTTCTCCTTGAGAAAAAAATTCTCATCCCAGCAAAGTTCAAATGCACATGCGGAGGTTGGGGGCTAAATCAAGCCCTGTTTTCAGATTGCTTTGGTGGGGTTGAGTTGATAGCTTTTGCTCTTTTTCTAATGCTGGGATTTAAGAAGGGCAAATGGCTCTGGCTGGGAGGAGGGGAAGTGGGGCTTTTCCTTGAATTTATACTAAAATTCCTAACATATAAAAGAAAAACAAAACTTGGAAGGAAGGCCTTATGGAGCAGCTGAGGATGGCTCAGGGAGCTGGGGCTCTTCCCTGCAGCCAGGTTCATGCCTTTACAATGCTCTCCATTGGACAGGTGAGAGGCCAGGCTGTGGCTTAGCCTGTGGCTACCACTCCTGCCCTGAGGGCTACTGCAGCAACGGGGGACGCTGCCACCTTCACCCCATCACCTGCACCCCCACCTGCACCTGCCCCCCAGCTTTCACTGACCAGCACTGCCTGGTGGCAGGAGGGGATTTTCAGCCTCTGCCCAGCACAGGTGGGTACCTGTGCCTGGCATGGGGTGAAACCCAACCCCACTCGCCCTGGTCCTGGTATGACAGAGCCACCACTGTGGCTTTCCCCCAGCAGGTCTCCCTCGGAGAAGCATCCAGCTGAGGATCAAGACGCTGCAAAACATCACTGTTGAGGAAGTCAACAGCACTGTATGTCACTGCAGGGGCTGGGCTCAGAGCAGGGGACACACTGGCACACTGGGCAGCATGGCAGCTCGGGGTGCCCATGCCTCTGTATGCCCTCCCATGGGATCTCTGGGGGTCCAACAGATCCACAAGCCCAGAGGGAGGAAGCAACAATTGCATGATAATGGCTGCAGCACTGGCCCTGTGCCAAGTCCCCAGCAAATTAACCAAAGGCCAGAGCAACTCTTGGAGCTTGGCCACAATGCCTGCATCACTCTTGAACCTTTCCCCATGCTGGTGCCATTCTGCCTTCCTCTAATGCCTTCCTGCTCCCCCCACTGCAGGTCTCAGCCATCCTGGACTCCCTGGAGGTAAAGGCTTTCCAGAGCAACACCAACATCACCGAGATGTGAGTCAGATGTGAAGCAGCTCATGGCCACTCCAAGCATCTGGTGGGGCAGGGCTGAGTGTGGGGCCAGAGAGTTCGGTGCACAAAGGGCATTTTCCCCCAGCTCAGAGTCTGTTTTTCCAGCACTGATACTGGTAAACCCTTGGAGACACAAGACAGTTGGCACCTTCCACTCCTGCCTCATCCCTTCTTTACCATGGCCCGAATGGGAATACTGAGGCACGGTGAGGCTCAGTCACTCCGAGAGGCAGCAGCAGCTCCGCCAGCAGCCCTCTCTTTTCCCTGCAGGACAGACAGCGATGGCTTCACCTTCGTGGTGGTGTCCGAGTTTGCCTATGACAGCCGCGGCACGGTCATCCACTTCCTGAACGAGGAGCTGCCCGCAGCCATCACCGCCGCCTTCAACAGCCGCCGGGGGCGACGGGAGGCGGGCACGGGGCTCCTCTTCCAGCGCCTGCACCAGGACAACATCACTGACCTGGTGAAGCGTGAGTCGCTCCTGGCACTTAGCTGGGGAGTGTGAGAGGAGTACCCCCTGTCCCCCTTGACCCCATAACCCTGTGTGCCCCAGGGATTGGGTCACACCCATGGGGGAGGTGGGTGGGCAGCCTCCCAACCCCAGGCATAGATGCAGCTTGGGGAAGCATCAAGGGGTGTTGCTGCAAGGCTGAACCCATATGCTTTCCCTCCCCAGTGACAGTGGATGAGCTGAGGGACTATTTCCCCTGCTCTCTGTATGGCTACAAAGGCTACCAGCTCCACTACATGGGGACCATCGGCTTCGTCTGCATCTCTCCTTGCAAGATGGGCTACTGCCAGCACGGTGGCCAGTGCCAGCACCTGCCCGAGGGGCCCACCTGCAGGTAGCAGCAGCCCCGGGGGGGACGAGGCCACCCTGCATAGCTGCTTCTCCCACGGCATCACAGCTCCTTCCTCCCCATCCACAGCTGCCTGCCCTTCTCCATCTACTCCCCGGCTGGACTCCAGTGTGAGTGGCTGGCCATCAGCCTGGCTGCCTTCCTCGGCATCCTGCTGGGAGCCCTGGCTCTGCTCTGCCTCCTGTTTGCCATGGGCTGCCTGGCCCTGCACCTCTGCCGCCAGCACCGCCGCCAGCACCGGGGGTGAGCCACGGGCTGGGCCTGCACAGGGGGGAGTGTTGGGCATGTGGCAGGTTGGGTGTCAGAGAGAAAAACTGATCAAAATCCACATTTGAAAGATCCACCACGGGTAGGACTCATCTGGTTTGGGCAGGGGAGCCCTGCCCTGGGGGAGGAGTTGGGTGACCTTTTAATATCTTCCAGCCCTTTTTCCAGACATGTGCTGCTCAGGGGTGCAGTAGCATTAGTGGGTTGAATGTTAGCTTTCCTTTTTCCCCCATCTTAGGGAGTGTTTGCATTTCTTCCTCATCCCACCCAATACTTGGTTACAGATGGGCTTTCTATTTAATTTTAATTTGCATACCACCCAAATGATTTCCACTGCAATTCACATAGGTCTGGAAAGAGCTGCTGTGGAGTGAGGAAAAGTGGTTTAAGAAATGGACCTTGCTCTTCTGCAGAGCAATGAGTTAACAGAAGAATGGCAAAGTGCAAGTCTGGGGTGGAAGAACCAGCATCTCCTTCCCCCCTCCCCAGCCCTTGGTCCTGCAGTGACATCCACACTCAGGGGATCTCCCAAGGCCTCGGCTCTGCTCGGAGCTATGTCCTGCCCCTGCTCCCAGCTCCCTGCCAGCCCTGTAGCCAGGGATCTTTGGGAAGTTCCTCTGTTCATTTGCACTTGTGGCAAGGCAAGAAATTGTGTGTGCACAACTGGGGCTTTTGCTCCTCTTACAGCCCCATCTCACCCCTGCAGCCAGTCACTGCTCCCCTTTGCCATCTGACCCAGACACCAGCACCAGGCAGGGGTTCTGACATGTCCTGACATGTTGTCCCTATTCTGTTCCCCCCTCTCAGGGCCAAGGAGAGCTTGTGGAGGACACGGCCCTTCTCCTGTGAGTACATGCCTGTAAAACTCCTCCCACTAAGGCTCTGCTTCACCCCAGTCCTCAACTCTGCTCATCTTTCCTGCTCCAGCTTTAACGATGGCAGGAGAACAAGCAGAGCCCACCATCTCCCACTCCCTGGAAAGGCATTGGAAACTGCAGCTCCAGGCCATTGACCCTTCGGCCAAGGTCTGCCCTGGGGTTATTGTTTCCATGGGTTGTTGGGGTGGGGAACTTTGGGCTGGGCTCTGAATCCTGGTCCTGTGCCTCAGAGGTGCTCAGGAACTGTCCTCCTCCTGAAGCATCACTGATGCTTTGGCCAGCACTGGGATCTGCACCCCTGTCTGAGCTCTGCAAAGCACAGAGCCAATGCCACATTGACACATGGCCTGTTCCTCCTTTACAGATAAGATTCCAGAGACCCCACGTTATGCCTCCAAGCCAGTCTCCCCAGGAGCCCTAACCTGCCTCTGGTCTTTTTCTGGCACCTCCAAGTTCATGGAGGAGCCAGACACTGCTGCCTGCTCTATCAATTTTTCTCAAGGTCTCCAGCAGCAGCAACACATGGAAGCAGGGGACAGGCAGCTGCCTTTTGGGTTCTGGGAGGATTCACTCTGGAGGAGGTGCTTTTCTGAATGTGTGTTTATGTTGGGTGACCAAAGCAGCAGGATTTCACCTTCTCCTGAGGACCCGTGGAAACACCTGGGATCATCCTTGAATGTGTCTCCACCAGAGTATGTGCTACTGCAATATAACCAGACTCTGCAGAGCCCCTGAGAGCAGGGTCAGGTGGGCCAATGCATTGATTGCAATCCCTTAGGAACCAAATAGAATAAACCAAAAATGTTGGCTTGCTGTTAAATTGTCTGCACCTCAAGGGTCCCTATGCCAGCCCTGTGTCGCTGTCATTGAGCCTTCAAGTCCTGCTTTCTGCTGGTCCCATCCATAGAGCCAAAGTGAATATGGATGTAAATTTTCTGGTGGCTTCATCTCCTCATTTTCCCTACACACCTGCAAGTGTCCTCACATTGCTTTTATGGACACTGCTTACAGTGGTTCAGATCACACAGGTCGGGCTTTGGTCCCCACAAACATCCCACAACCCTTCAACCCTGGTGATCAGGAGATGCTGATCCAAGGAGGGTATATCAGACTCATGAGACCCCCAAGTCCCACCCCATTCACTGCCCTAGCTGTATCCCTGGCTTAGCTGTATCTCTAGCATTAAAGCCAAGAACAGAAATATCCTGTAATCCTGCTGCTCCAAGCCTGCCCCATCACTGCTCCCTGCCCCAGTTTGGCAGAGGACATGGGTGCTCTGCATGAGCAGAGGACATGGGTGCTGCAGGATCAGTGATACCCAAACCCTTCCAAGGTCTTATTGAAACAAACAAGATTTGACAATGATTTATTTTTTTTTTAAGAAAGGAAGATGCTCTCTTACACACAAAAAATTCTTTTTCTTCCAACATTTCTAATCATGGGGTTGCATTTTGCCTTCACACACCCAGCAGATGTATTGATCTGGAGAATTGTCCCTTCTCCTGAACACAGGGCCCAAGGATCACTCAGGGAGGGATGGCTGGGAAAGAGAAGTGGGGGACAAGACAGGACTGGCTCACAGGACAAGCCTGGTGCACCCTGGTGTTTAAGGGCTTGTCCAGAGTCAACCCATACGTGGTGTTTAACCCTTTCCCTGGGTGCCAGGGATCCAGCCTCACCCTGCAGCATGAGAGCACAGTGGGATGTAGGAAGGACAAGGGTGGTGTGTGCAGTGGGGGGTACCTGTCCACCTCCCCACCAATTCTGCCCCCCAGCTGCAGCTGGGAAAGGGCAACAAAAGCAACTGAATCCTTGGGACATGTCTGGGTTAGAAATGTGAACTTGTGCCACGGCAGGCAACTGCAGGCACTGGCCAAGTGAGCTGCCCTGTGTGGTGGGAAGGGATGATGGGTTCTGTGGGGAGACACAGCGGAAGAGCAGATCAAAGGGCTTGGAGGATCAGCCATGGCCCAGAATGTGCTGCGGGTGTGCAACCTCCCAGTTATTTGTCCTCTCCATCTGCAAAGAAGAAATGAGATTTGCTCAGCCGCCTTCTCCCTGTGGGGCAAGCTGGGAGCCCCAGGGCATTTTCTTGCAAGGGCACAGGGACAGAGGGAAAGGAGACCCCACAATCCTGCTCACCTATCTGCTCATCTGAGTCATTCTCTGCCTCCTCCGAGGAATCTGTTGAGGGTTGCAAGAAAGCCCCACATCAGCTTACACCATAACCACATTTGCTGTGGTCCTCCTCACCTCCCACCACCACTACTTCCAGACTATGCTGGCAGTTATGTGCTGAGGGAGATGTCCCCACAACCCCCCACAGCCCAGAGCATGACACAACCTGCACATGAGCATCCCAAAACCCTTCCCCCATCTGCTCAGGGCTCTTGCTGCCTTAACCACAGGGAAGCTGGGACATTCCCACTCCCCTCCCAGCCCTGGGCACCAAGACAGCATCACCCCAGCACACAAGAGCTGCAAACCCACCCATGCTGGGTGACTGGTATCCATCACAGCCAATCTTCGGCCTCTTCTCGCTGTAGCGGGTGCAGAGGTGGGCACTGCCTGCCCGGTTACAGCACCAGTCATACAGCTTCAGCTCCTGGTCTGGAGGCAAAAAGTACAGTAAGGGGCTGAAGGGAAGAGGAGGGAGATGGGCCAGTTCCAGGCGAGGTTTTCCTCGGCTTTTGGCAACTCCACACTCCCTCCAAGGAAAACAGCGTGTCAGGAAACAGGTTGGCACAGAGATTAAAATTATTTACAGGCTACAACAATGCCAGCCTCAGCCAGGGGATGCCAAGGTTGGCTGTGCTTACCACGGTAGGGTGAGGCCTGCCTGGAGGGCCTCCAGTACCTCTCCTGCCGGCCCTCGATGAGCTGGTTCTGGCTGTCGTACAGGCAGCGGACACCAGCACCGTGCTGGTTGGGGGAGGCCGAGTGCAGCATGGAGACACGGGCACCCCACCTGCCTGAAATGGGGCAGCAGTGAGCCTGGGACAGCTCTGCCCAGCCAGCACACCTGCCTCAGGGCAAGGACCGGGCCAGAGCTGGCTCCTCGTTACCCATCACTCCCATCCCACCACCCACCATGCTACAGGGGTTTGGAGGAACTGATGGAGACCATCCAAATGGTCCCCCAGGGTGAGACCCTGGTCCCCAGCATCCGCATGCAGGTCAGACCAACTCTGGCCAGTCTAATCAGAGGAGGTCAGCCCTCAATCCTCCTCGCTTTTCCTGTCCCTGAAGGGTAGGCCAGTCCTCCTTTTCCTTAGGGTCACCTGCCCACCCTGCCAGCTGGGACCCCAGCCACCCTTGCTGGAAAGATGGGGAAGGACAGCTTGGGGATGAGGAGGGCAAGGAAGCAGCATGTCCACTTGCCTCCACGGCTGCTCTTGAAGCGTGGGTCCTGCTGCCCTTGCTGCAGGGTGCAGGGGCAGGAGGACAGGCCCTGGCTCCATGCCCTGGGCTCCTGCTGCTGCCCCGTCCACGCCAGGCACTTCAGCCAGTAGTTGTTGCCCACGCGGCTCTCCAGCTTGTAAATCCACAACCCACGGAGGTCTGAGCAGGGAGAGAAACCATGAGCTGTCACCTTTGGCCAAGAAGGGGACCAAGGGGCTGTTTTGTCTCAAGGTGAGAGTCATGTGGTGCTGATGCTGGAAGCTAAGACCACGCTGACCTCCAGCCATGGCACCCCATGTTCAACAGCCACTCAACAGAAGGGAAACAGAGGGAGAGGCTCTTGTCACAGAAGAAAGCCTTGGGACAGAGCCATTGGCAAAAAAGTGACCACGGGCACAGCAGGGATGTTTCAGCCTTAGGGCATAGCTGGTACCCAGGGGAAATGTGCTTGAGGGGGAAAGCCTGGCCTTGAGAACTCGGTGAGAGCCTCACCACAGTGCCAAGCTGGATTTCATTCCCTGGGAATATTCCCCTCCTTGTGAACCCACCCCAGCTGTGTGGCACTACCTGTGTTGTAGCCCTTGAACTGGTCAGGACGATATTTAGCAGCTGGAGGTCTCTTAGTCAGGTCATCGTTGTAGTAAAAGCCATCCCCACTGAGTGAAGAGGAAAGAGAAAAATCAGGGGTAGCTCTTGCTGGGTGGGATTATCCCAGCCCCAGCCCCAGCTTGCCCTCCAGCCATCCTGACCCCATGCCAGTGGAAATGCAGCACCCACATGGCAGCTCTGGGGACAGGGGGGCAAAGGCACGAGCTGCCCCACCCTGCTTCCTCCTCTATGTAGGGGACAGTTCGTTTTGGGTGCTGCAAGCACTCCTGCTGCATCAGGGGCTGAGCCCACAGGCATCTGAAGACCCCCACGAGCAGCTTCCATGGTTTCCAGCATTTTGCCAGGCAATTTGGAGCAGAAACCCACGAGTGGTCACACACACAGACACACGCCTGTGCCGCCCACACTTCCCATCCAGGCCACCTTTTCCTTGCCCAGCTGCAGCAAGCAGCTAATGAGAAAACCCTGGAGACAGCATGTGCAGGGTGAGACGTAATGCGAGGAGGCAGGAAACAACTGCTCCGGCCAAGCACGGAAATCCCTTCCCTCGGCTGGTGCAAAGTTCAGCAAACATCCCCTATTTCCCACTCCTTCCACCCAAACCGCCAGGATGCTGGGGGCCCAGGACTCCAGAGGGATTTGTGGATCTTACAACAAGCACAGCCCAGCAAGACAGCATGCTGCAGCATGATCCAGTCCCTAATGGGGCAAATTTGTTTGTGAGGCCCCTACATGCTAGGATGTAAGGGCATCCAGACCTCATCTGGGCTGTCCTCATCCTTGTAGGGCACTCCCTGGGACATGGGGGAAGGATTCAACCAGAGGGAGCTGTGGGTGGAACGCATCCCAGTGCTCAGAGGAGGCAGGGGTGGGGTGCTGAGCTGCTGTACCTGGTGTAGCCAATGAGGACATTGGTGGAAGTGAGGCTGGTGTAATCCCACTGCATGCCTCCATCCTGGTACAGCATCAGGATGTAGGACCTGAAGCCATCAGTGGTCAGGACAGCCTGGTATGTGATTGTCTGGGGAGAAGCATTGCAGACAGGTAAGAAAGTGAGTGAAGATGTGGGGCAGTGCTTGCTGGGGAATGGCCGGACTCAGGTCTGGAGGGAAACAAGGCAAACACAGCCAGGCCTGGTTCACATTTCACATGGAAAATGTGATGGTTTTACTTTGAAACTGTTCCATGACAAGCCTCAAATTCACCCAATTTTATGCCTCTGAAAAACAGCATTTCTGGTGTGCAATAAACTCCCACCACCATAAAGAGAAAGGGTTTATGGAACAGGGGAAGTTCAACTAAATGTGTCCCTCAAAAAAACTTGAAAACCACCAAAACGTGGGCACAGGCCAGTCCTTTTTGGCAAAATCCTTCAAGACTGGCCTTTGTCACAAAACTGGTTCTTATTTTCAGGCACAGAGAAGGTCACTGCCTGTGGGTCTTGGGGTTTTTTGGCAACTCAACAGCGCCTGTGTTCCATCAGACCCTTACCTTCCGGGTGTCAGTCCATGCTGCATAGACAGGTGCCTTCTCCCAGGTGATTTTCAGGGTCCAGGCTGCAGAGTAGGAGGACCTCATGTACCGCCGGACCTTTGCTTCCACGTCACGGACGAACGGCGGCTTGGCCGTGTTGAGGGTGGAGAACTCCTGTGGGTTGGGAACACACACGTCTGCCTTAGCTTCCATGGGACAAAACAGGCTAGACTGGGGTCACATACAGACCCCTGTGACCAAAGTGCTGGATGGGGTTTAGATGGCTCAAGAGGTGACATAGCACCAACAGCTCTTAGATTTGGCTCAGAAAAGGGAAAAAAGCATTTGTGGGCTCTATTAATTACACATCCTCAAGAGGCATCCACAGAATAGATGATGAGTTTATAACCAAAAGGTGTTTTGTGCAATTGTGCTCCCAGGTGGCTTCACTCACCTGGTAAAAGGTGGTGCCAACACCTCTGGAGAAGTCAGCGTTGTCCCAAAATACAGCAATCATGGGGACCTCTTCACGGCCATTGAAGCCATTGGGAGGAGGGTTGGGGTATGTGAGGACGCTGTTGTCTGAGGCTGGGAAAATGATCTGTCCATTGTCTGTAAACTGAGCAGAGGGATCCCTCCATCAGGTCAGATCAGGACCAGCAGCAATCCCTGGCATGGGGTGGCACCCCTCCCATTTCTAAGTCCATTGTGAACAACACCCAAAGAAAGCCACCACCTGCCACGGCTGAAAAGGCCATAAAGTCACCTCCTGCTGCAAACAGACCACAGCAGCATGCCAATAGTTTTGGCCTGCAAGAGTCCCATCCCAGGCACCTGGTCCATGGTACGTCTCCCAAGCTTTTGAGTGATGGCTGCTTGCCCAACGAGTCAAGCCCAAGTAGACTCACATAGAGAGAGCTGCGCAGGGTTTTCCCAAATGGGAATCCAGTCTCGGGCTTGAAAAGTGGAGAATTAAAATCCACTGTCCTTTCCACATACTCCTGATCATTTTCCCTTGCTCCATACCCATAAAGGGGCACAGCTGGAACTGAAAAAAAAACAAATAAACAACAAACAAACAATAAAACCAAACCGCATTTACAACAAAGCCTTTGGTCTGTATCAAAAATTTTAAAGGGCTAAAATTAACTTGCTTCTACTGGGACAGAGCTTGGGCAGCAGAAGCATGGTGGGATACTCCACATGTCACCTTCCCTTGCAGGAGCTTGTTCCCCTCCCTTTCACTGCCTTACACAAACACAGCTGTCCTAAACCTGCTATGATAGCCTTTGTGGTCACTGTCTCCTGTTTCAACCAGCCGTGTTGGCACTGCGTGGAATGACTGCCATTAGGAGGGGAAGAACATTGTACAAGGACTGTGGCAGGGAACAGCACAGAATTAAACACCCACAGCTCTTTTTAGAGACTTCTACAGCCTCCAGCTCCCTGTTTATGTCTGTTAAAAAAACATTTGGCGGGGATGGGTTTTCCAGCTGATGGGACTGTACTGAAGGCAGGCTCAGCCTGCCAACAGTGCAAGGTCATGTGCAGGGGCTCCTCATGCTGCGTCTCGCTCAGGATCCTGCCTTCAAATAGATCCCCTTGTTTCCTGGGCACTGAATGTCCCTGAGGATGGTCCACCAGGAAACTGGATGGGTCAGTCCCACCCGGTCTGCTCTGCGAGCATCACGTACCTGCGGGACTGGGCAGCAGGGTTGGGGCAGCTGCTGACACTCCTGGTGGAGCTGGAACCACGGGGGACGATGCGCGGGAGGTGACAGTGGCTGCTCCTGGCCTGGGAAGCACCTCCCTGCCCCCGGGCAGGGGTGCTGGAGGGGCTGGGCCGGCGGGGGCCGGGCTGCAGGATGTGGCTGGGCGTGCAGTGGCTGGGGACCCGCTCTGAGATCCCCTCCGGCCTGGGAGGGCTCCAGAAATGCTCGACCCAGAGGTGGCCGGGGCTCTGTTTGCCAGGCTGGTGGTCAGCTCCCTGCCCGGGAGCGGCTGCAGGGCAGCGGGTGATGAGCCACCAGCAGGTCCCGGCCGCAGGGTTTTTGCTCCGGGACTGCCAGCAGTGATCCCAGCGGGAGGAAGGCCAGGGAGCCCTGGGCTCCCCTCAGGTGGGGAGGGAGTCTCCTCATGTGCCCCGGATCCAGCGGCACTGGGAGGGAGATGGGTTACGTCCCCTTGCCCTGTCACGGTTCCATGGAGCACAGCACTCCCTTCTCCAGTAACAGGGCTGTTGGCATCCCCAGAGGGGGCTCCGGGGCTTCCCGGCTGGTGGGGAGGCAGGAGCAAGGCAGACCCCCCTGGCACAGCAGCCCCCAGCTCCCCCTTTCCCCCTGCAGAGGACCCCACTATCGACTCACGTGCCAAAAGCCCAGGGCTGGCAGACACCCCCTCTGCAGAATTCCCTCTCTGTGGAGCAGAAGGCAGCACCGGGGCAGCGTTGGGGGATATGGGAGCCTGAGGGAACGCTTCTGCCAAAGGTCCCGGCATGCCTGAGGCCACATCATCTTCAACAGACCACGACTGAGCACCTCCAGCTGCTTCTGACAGCCCACTTGGTGACCCTGGCAGCAGGAGGCTGCTCCCACTCTGGGTGCTTGGTGCAGAGTCAGAGTCCCCATTGGGTGCCAGCCCCGAGCTCAGCCCAGGTCCAGGGAGAAGCAGAGAAGCAGCCACCGAGGTGGCCCTGCCACTGGAAACACCACTGTTGTCTGGAGCCACTGGGACCAGGCTGGCACCAGGGGAAGGTCCCCCATTCACTGAGTCTCCTCCAGGCACCACCACTTCGACTTCGCTCAGTTTTCCATCAGAAAGTTCAGTATTGGCACCACTTTGGGTGCCAGGGGCAGACACAGAGGCTTCTTGAGGGCCAGCAGCCTCCAAGCCTGTGTTCAAGGCACCACTGGCTGCAGCAGCTCCAGGAAGGCTTGTTTCATCAGCAGCCTCACCCGTCCTCCCAGGTAATGAAGACCCCTCTGTAGACAAGGAAGAAGATGCAGACTGGAACACACCTCCCGTTTCTCCATCAAGTGTTTCTGAACCAGCTGGTCCCATTCCAGCAGGAGCCTGGGACTGCCCTGTGGAGCCTCCATCACCAGCCCCTTCACTTGCCCCTTCTCCTGCAGCAGGAAGGACCCCAGTGCCAGCACCCAGGGAGGGCTGAAGACCTTCAGCAGCACTGTCTGCTCCTTTGAGTGCACCCAGGCTGGATGGATCTGAAACAGAGGATGCTGCGACATCACCACTGGGAGAGGCTGAACCAGATGAGGAACCTGTGCCAGGCAGTTCACCCTGCTGAGGGCTGACAGCAGGACTTGTCTCCATGTTGGAACTTTGACTCTCTGGGTTTCCTGCCTGTGCCACATTCCCTGCACTCTCAGCTCCCTCCACCAGACCAAGCCCTGGGCCAGTTTCACCCTCTGGAGAGGCCGGGGACAGACTGTCAAGGCCAGGGGCTGCAGGTCCTGCTTCATCACCCCTTGACACAGAAGGTGCTGCCACATCACTGGGAGAGGCAATACTGGATGGGGAACCAGCACTGGGCAGTTGATCCATCCCAGCTGCTATCCCATTCCCTGCAGTGGAGCTCAGGGATGGCTCAGACTCAATCCCACTGCCTGCTCCTTCCAGTGCTGGCCCTGCCATGCTGGCTCCTGGCCCTTCTGCTGCTGGCAGCCCCACATTTGTGCCAAGCTGGTCCCCAAGGCCAGGTGATGGGGGTCCTACAGGTTCATGAACTGCTGAGCTGGGGGTATCCCAAGCTGAAGTTGAGCTGGTGTCTGGCCCTTGGGCTCCAGGGAGACCTGCTCCCACAGGGGCACCAGCTGCTGTTCCCCAGGGCTGTGACCCATCAAAGGATGGAGACGCAGGTGCTCCTTGGGCAGCACTGAGGTCAGGGCTCACTGGTGTCTCTGCTTCAGACACAGGGCCAGCCACAGATCCCAGGGCTGGGAAAACAGCCCCAGGAGCACTGGCAGATTCACCGGGCAGGGCTTCTGGTCCTTCAGCTCCTGAGAGATCAGGCTTCATTCCAGCACTGCTGGGAGGTGCAGGACTAGATGAGAACACTTGTTCCAGTGCTGGGGCTCCTGCTGTTCCTGTTCCATCCCCAAGTGCTGATGGAGGGGACAGTTCAGCATTTGCCAAGTCTTCTGTTCCTCCAGTCAGCAGCTCTCCATTATCTCCATTGGGAGATACTGAGGGCTGAAGGGCTGAAGAGCTCATGTCACTCTGGGTATCTTCATAGGGACTGGCATCCCCTGGACCTCCTGCCTGTGCCATGTCCCCTACCCTCTCAGCTCCCTGACCCTGGATCCCAGCAGTGGGCAATGCCAGTCCATCAGGTACAAAAGGTGCTGGGCTGGGGGCATCTGAATCTGAATTCAAGCCAGTGCCAAGTCCATCGGCTTCCTGGGGAGCTCCAGCTGGCAGCCCCTCTGGTTGTGACTCCCCAGGAGATGGAGACACAGCTGCTCCTGGGCCAGTAGTGAGGGCAAGACTTGCTGGTGTCTCTGCTGCACCATCAGCTTCAGGCAGTGTGCTGGCTCCAGCCTGTGGGGCTGGGTAAGCAGCCCCAGGAGCACTGGGGGTGTCTGTGGGGGATGTCAGAGCATCAGGAAGCAGCAGTGGCTGTTCTCCAGTGGGGGTCTGCCATGGGGCAGGCTGGAGGGATGGACTGGCCAGATCCACAGCTCCCACATCCTCTGCAGGCAGTGCAGTGGCTGACACTGGGAGATTTGTGTCACTCTGTGCATCAGTGGGAACCCCTGGGGCCAGCAGTGAGGTTGCAGTGTTCTCTATTTCCTCAGGTGCCACTGGTGCCCTGCTGGCTTCAGGTGACAAGGCTGAACCAGAAGCCTCTGATGACACCCTGGGAACTCCCTGCCCATCCCCATCCCCATCCCCACCGTTGGATGGTGTCGGTGAAATGTCTGGGCTCAGTTCCTGGCCGGGGAGGAGGGAGGAATTCCCAGGGTTTTCCACTGTTCCTGACATCGCTGGGCTCTCTGGAGGTAAAGGGAATGAGCTGGCTGTGCCGAATTCACCATTTATTGCATCTCCTGCATCTCCAGATCCTGCAGCCAAAGGACTTTCCTCACCAGCTGGGGCCATTTCTCCTGCTGGCTCTGGGTTAATGCCCTCAACCCCACCCACTGCTCCATCCTGCTGGGTTGGAAGCAGCTCCTCGGCATCAGGACTGGGGCCTGAGGAGTTGGCACTGGCTTCACTTTGAATAGCTTCAGGCAGGATTACACCTTCCTCGACTGCTCCCCTGGCTGTGGTCAGCCCTTGGCTCAGCTGCACAGTGACACCAGCAGTTGGCTCTGGCACCCAGGTGACTGCCAGTGGAGAGATGGTGTGGAAGGATGTAGTGCCAGTACTGAGGTCTGTGTCTTCTCCTCTGTTTGCAAGGATGTCCTCCTTCACATCCTCAACGACAGGGGTGGTCCCCAGAGGGACATCAGGAGGGACTTCTAGTTCATCCTGCACTGCTTGTGGGGTGACAGCAGGGTGCTGTGCAGTGATGGCAGCAGCAGTTGTGGCTGCATTGGGAGCAGCTGAAGTTTCCTTAGTACTCTGAGTCGTGTTGGTCCCATTCACCAAAGCTGGCACCGAAGAGCCATAATCACTTGTCACCATCACTGGGTCCATCTCAGTCCAGGGAGGGAAGGCCTCAGCATCAGCTGCTGTGGTGCTCATCTCTGTAGTGAGGGTAGTGTGGGGCCACTCGTCCTCTGCTGTCAAGGGGAAAGCTGTCCCCACAGTAAGGGACCCATCGGTAGTGACAGGGACAGCAGCAACAGCCCCAAGCCCTGCAGAGAAACACAAAGTGGAGTGTTGGGGTGGGAGCTGGAGCTGGCAGCCTGCCAGGCTCAGACACCTCTCAGTGAGGGTCATGAAGCTCCAACCACTTCTTAAATCCCTTCTGCCTCATCCCACAGCCTTGCAAGGCCCTGATTTAAATGCCAAGCAGTGCAGTCTGGGCTGCCTTGGGTACAGCACTGCACAGCACCTTATGCATCCTCAGCATCAGCAGCTGGCAGCTGAGGCAGGACACAACTCATCAAAGGTCAGAGAGAGGCACTGGTGCAAACATGGAGGCAAAAACAGCTGCTGAAACTCAGTCCAGTCATGCTGGGGGTGGTACTGGGATGCCTGGCCACTGGGTAGAGCCCATTAAGTCTAGTTCATACCCCTGGGAGTGTCTGTGGAGCTCTGCCACCGCAGGGCAACCTCAGCCCTCTTTCCATCACTGCAGGGACAGTTCTGAGCACAGTTGCTTCTGCAGAGCCTGGGGGGGGTTCTGTGTTTTTTTCACCTTTCAGGTGTCTGAGGGACATTTAAATAACTTTACCCAAAGCCCTTTGTCAGACAGGAAAGCCAAGGCTTAGGGAAGCCTTCCTTGACTGCAGATGGATTCTGATCTACTGCACACAAAGCAGGTTCAATAAAACTCTCCTTGGCTGGGTACCTGCCTGCTCCTGACCCCATCCCTCTTTCCTCCAGCTGACTGAAGGCACCAGGGGCTCCTCAACCATGGGGGGAATATTTGCAAGCTCCCAGGACCAAGCCCTGCTTACAGTTCTCTCCTCTTGCTGCCAAAATCCTAACCCACGTCCAGGAGCTCTGCTGAAAGGAGGAGACACCTGCCCACATCCCAGACATGTCTCCCAGAACCTACTGGCACCCATGGGTGATGTTTCACACGGTCTTATTTTTAGGACAGGGAGGCAGGCTCTGGGGCGACCGAGCTGCCGCCGTCGGCTCCGTGAGGAGCCGGGTGGATCTGATGACGCTTGGCTTTAGGGAGCTCCAATTAGGGGAGACAAAGGGCACCCCAATGGCAAGATCCAGCAGGGCTCTGCCACAGCCTGACAGCCCCAGCCTGTTCCCAATCCCGGTGCTCCAGTTCATCAGGTTCCCCCTGACAGGCAGCCAGATCTCCCTGCAGCAGAGGTGCCTCCAACCTCACTGCCAGCTCAGCTCATTAGCTCCCAGCCAGCTTGTGCAGGGTCGTTAATGAATATTAGCTCCTGTGCCAGACCAGTCCTTGAGGGGTCCATCCTCTGCTAGACCCACATGTCCTTTCATGGCAGGCTGCTTCAGTGTCATCTTCCCTGGCTCTTTTTGTATTAGCCCCCTCAGCCAGAGAAGCTCAGCAACTTCCATCCCCATCTCAGGGAAAACAAAGTCCATCAGTCAAGTCACCCCAGTTTAGTATGGCTCACTCACCCCAGTAAATCTCTGTTTTATCTTAATTCTTCAATGCAGAGCAGGAAACACCATCTACCCCACACACCCATTCATGGGAAGTTTATGCAAGAGGAGCCCCAGCATGGAGCACCAGCATTTGCTCTTCCCTGGGATGTGGGAGGGATGGAAGCGTCCCTGGGTCCGGCTCTGCCAGCTGGCTTCCCCTGGCTCCTTTGCTGGAGGGGTACACAGCTGCCTGCAGGCTTCCGGGCTGCTTCCATCTCTCCCACGGCTCCACGCCTGCAACCAGCCCCTCCGGGTGATGCCTGCCCTGTAAAATGCTTTTCCAGCTCTTTGGCTGCAATGCTTTGCAAGGACTGGTCGTAAGAGGAGTTTCCAGTACAGCCAGGAGTGAAAAGCATCTCACAGTGTACCTGCTGCACCCCAACAGGGCTCAGGTAGCACATGGGCTAGCAGAAAAATATAGGACATACCATGCAGAATCCATATGCAGCATCCCAGGAAGGTGGAGAGTGTCCATCGCCCGGTCCCCATGCCTCAGGCCTCCACACAGGCAGAGCACTAGGAAGCTCAAAGGGAGGAGAGAGCAGCAAGGAGCAGCTCCCTCCGTCCCTCCCTGCCTGCCTCTCCTGCAGAGCTGGAGTCCCACAGGTGCTCCTGCTCCTGCTCCCTCCTATTTATAGGGATAGCAGAAGGAGGCAGGTTGCCGACGTCCTCTCCCGCCCCCGGTCCCTTCCCTCCAATGTCCCTGTCACCCTTCCCTTCCGGTCGAGCCCTCCCCTTCCCAAGGGCTGGATGCCCTGTTCAGCTGGGATATGGGCTGGGGTGTACCCAAAGCCCACCCTGCAGGGACCCACGTTCTCCCCAGGGACCTGGGCTCAGCCTGGTGCAGCTCCCTGGGCTGCCAGCACCAGAAGGTGAAGCTGAGCCCAGAGCATTGTGTGGCACTGCCAACAGTGGCATGGCAGTCACCCCACAGAACCTGCTCCACATGCAGGTTTATGGGGCCACTGAGCAGCGTGTGGTGGTGAGAGGGCAATGCCTGCTGGTGTCACCAGCTGGTGTCACCTGTGAGGACACCATGGACACTAAAATCACCAGCTGAGCCATGTCTCAGCCCAGAACAAGGCAGGACACAAGTCTCCACTTGGGTACTTGGGAGCAGAGGCAGGTTATAAAGCAGGGAGAAGCATGGCTGGGGTCAGCCCCTGGGGTGTCAGTTGAGCTCCACAGTGCTCAGTCGCAACCTGAAGCACTGGGGATCCCTCTTCAGAGCCCCAGCACAGCCCTGTGGGGTTAGAAACCTGCAACTCAGTCTGGGCACAGCAGTGCTGGGGTGCTGGGAGAGGGTAAATTGTCCAGGGAAGCTTCTCTGCAAGGATCAGCATCCCCAGAGGATGGAGCAGGAAAAGGAACAGGTCCAGACCCCCTTCCCTGCTGTGGGGATCCCCAGAGTCACTTCACCCCTATGTCTCACCCCCCTCCTCCTCCTGGAGCAGCAATTCCTGCACACCTCCTTGAAAACTGCTGCCAGCTCCCCTGTGAACAGCATTATGCAAACTCCCACCACTACATGGTTTTGTAGTCAATTAAACACTCCTTAACCAGAAATGCCCCCAGGCAACTCCTGCAAAGTGTTATGAGGGGTGTTAGGCAGTACAGAGTGTCCCGCTGGAGCCAGGCAGGGAGCACATCAAGTGACACCCCAAGCCACCACGGGGCCGTGTGGATGGGGAAATGCCAGGGGAGGCCAAGTCATGGCTGAGCAAACACCATCCTGTGAAACCCACACATCACCCCGGGCAGTGGGAACAGGGCACAGACCATAAACCGGGGCAGAGGGAGTGTTGCTCACCTGGAACTAAACTCCTGCCCACCAAAAATGCCACTGTGGGTGTAAAGCTGGGGGGGAACAGTACACTGGGGGCCTTGCAACCAGCACTGCAGATCATGGGGTGACTGATCCATCAGTGACCACCTGAGCAGTGACCACAGCAGGGCTGATGGAGGATTTGAGAGATGTAAACCTGCCATGGGAGAGTGGTTCCTGCCCATGCTGACAATGCTGTATCACTGTGGAAAGCAACCCCAACAGGGAATACATGCTGACGCTGGAGAGTGTTGCTCCAGATGGTGTTTGAGGTGCAAAATGTGGTGGGAACCACAGGGATTGTTGCAAACATGCTGCTCAGCATAGAGGCAAACAACTCAGCTGAAGCAAGATGCTGGCCCAAGCCTGCCTGCAAGCTCCTGTCTGTGCTCCACAGAGGCCAGCACTTTCTGGAGACCCTTGTGCCTGCAACTCCTGCCCATGCTGTCCCCCAGAAGTGCCCGTCTCCCAGCAGAGTCACGGGGCTGACAAACCAAACTCATTCCTCTGCTCAGGCACTGGCACACCCTCCCAAGAAAGCCCAGAGCCACCAAGGGATGCCTCATCTTGAGGACAGTACCCTGTTACCACTCTGGGAAGGGACTTTTCATTGATCTTTTTGCTATGTCTGAAACCAAGGTCCTGGCAAAACACTGGTTCCTGTAAGAGCCATTAATCCACTGTTACCAAAGACCAAAGCATCATATGGCCACTGGAGCCCTTCAGGAGCCTGTACCCAGGGGGCAATTCCGTGAATCCCAGCACCCAGGGGCTCTGCACCATCCAGCATGGCAGAGCATGGCCCAGCACAGTGCCTTATCAGCTTTCCTGGAATTAATGGGCTGGTTGTTCCAGTCCTGTGGAGAACACAGCATCTCCTACTGGCTCCCCTCCAGCCTCCTGGCAAGGGCATTTGGAGAGGGCTTGGGGGTAGCAATGGGGGAAACCAGGTTATCCATCAACCCCACAGGTTCTGGATGACTGGGCATGCTGGGTGTGTTGCAACACCCTCCTGCCAAAGAGTGGGAGCTGGGTTAAAGCCATCAGCAGGGAAGGGGGACACTGCAAGGGACACCAGAATCACAAGGGACTGGAGACACACCCCATGATGCTGCCAGGTCCTCCAAAGGTGACAGTCACGTTGGGCACAAGATTTGTTCCTTTGGAGAGATTGTTCCTTCCTGAGAGATTGGAGTGTATTACAGCAAAGAAGCTGAGAACTCTTTTGTGGACTGGGAAAGCAGCAGGAGTTAGATCCAGCCTCCCAAGCCCCTCTGGTCAACAGTCTGTGGCAGGCAAGCAGCCATGGGGTGAAGGTGGCACCTCAAGGCCAGCAGGCACAGAGGGTATGGGCAGTGCTGGGGGCTTGTCAGAGCTCTGTGCCACCACTGCCTGGGCAGTGACACCACTCCCATGGGAGCCACATCCTCCCACTGTGCCCCTCTGCTCCCTCCCAGGCTGGTGGCAGAGGGGACCAGAGCATCTCGACCCCCCACAGCCCCAACCACGATAACAGTGGAGGGCGGCTGTGCCAGCAGAGAACAGTGAGTACCCTGATCACCTTTTCATCCCAGCACTTCAGGACCTTTTCCTCCCTTTGTGACGCAGTTTGGCTCCATTACCCCAGCCTTGGCACCCAGCCATGTCCCGGGGTCTGAAGTTATGGATTCAACAGCCGGAGAAAACAGCCCAGTGGGATGCGACGTGGGAGGACTCTTGGCCCAGCTCCAAGGCGTAGGCAGACCACAAGGATTTCTTTCCCAGCACCCCACCAGGCAGCCAGCACAGGGACCCCTTCCAACAGCCTTTGCCCTGCTCCCCAGCTCCTTGCCCAGCTGCTAAGGGACCTCTCTCAGTCTCACTGGGTCCAACAAGCCCACAAAAGCCAGGCAGCATCCTAAAGAGCAAAGGGGCCACCCTGGAATGCAAGGGGCACCCCAAATGGGAGCATCCTGACAAGCTGCCTGGGCACAGCCTCCAGCCCCAGCCCAGCCTCTCCCAGGCCCTGTGAACTGGCAGGCAGCTGGGTGATCCCACGGTGTCTCTCCCCACCCTGTCCAGCTCCTGGCTCCTTCCCAACCAGCTGACAATCCAGGCAGCCTGAGAGAAGTCCCCAGGTTAGGAATCCTACAACCCCACACACCCCCTCCCAGCCCTCCCTGTGCTGGGGCAGTGAGGGCTGCCAGTGAGAAGCAGGGATCAGCCAAAAACAACCCCTGACACGCAACAAGGCTATTTTGCTAATTATTTCAGTTTTCAATCTCCAGGCAAGGTGGCTTGCTTGGGCTAATAATTGCTTCAGTTGGATTTTATCAGGCTAATTAATCAGTTAATAAATGACTTTGCTGCAGGGGGACAGATGTTGCAGCCATCTCCTTAGTTGGGGACTGGAAAAAACAGGGAAGGAGCACAGCCCACGGGATTTCCACAGCCCCACAGTGCACAGAGCTGCCCCTGCAGCTGGGGGGTGTCATGGGGCAGAGAGCTCCAAAGCAGAGACCACCAGTCTGCCGGGGTGCCGAGCCATCCTTGGGAATGTCTGCAGCAGCCCCTGGTGGGAGGGGACAGCACTGAGCCCGTCTCTGCACGCAAAGCTCCTGGGACTCAGTTTTCCTCACCGGTACTTCCCATAGATGGCAAAGCTGAAAACTGGGAAAGGCAACTTGGAAAATAAAGAAGTCATCACTTCAACACAGAAAACATGGAATTTCTATTTACTACCCGGCATGGGTGTTCTCCTCTGTCAGCAATATCACAGGTGAGCCTTGGGCAGTACTGGGGGCTTCAGGTCTGCTTCCTCTCATTCCTCTGTCCCCAGGGTGACTTTGATGGCTGAGTCAGCTCAGTCCCAGATGTAAAAGCCCAGTCCCGTGGGGTTCCCTTTTGCCAGTCCCCCAGCAGAGCTGGAGGGGGTCCCATCACAGGAATCAGGTCTGAAGCAGGGTGGTGGGAGGGCTCAGGCTCTTCAGACAGGCTGTGGGAAGGGGCAGGAGGGGCACTGGGGGTACAGAGTGAAGGACAGGAAGCCCCAGTTTCAAGAGGAGCTGTATGGGATTCCCCAGGGGCCTGCACCACCATGGAGTGAGGAGCTGGGAGCAGTTGTCTTGGCAGTCCAGGCGGGAGCAGGCTGGGTGAGGGGCAGCAGTCAAGTCCTCCTCTTCCCTCGCCACGCCAGTGACAGGCCAGCACAGGGGAATGCTGTCTGCAGGTCCTCACGGAGCTGGGGGGAAAGAACAGCCATCAAACTCTGCCAGAGGGGGTTCCCTACCCCCTGTCCCCACAGAGAAACGGCCTGATCCTGACTATGGCAGCCAAAGGAGGGTCTCCCTTTCATCTGAAAGGGCTCTGGATAACATTCAATACAAGATGCAGCCATTCCCCTCCCTGACTGAGGGAACCACAGCTGGCAGATGCAGAGTGGGATCTCCTCCTGCACACCTCACCTTGGACAACACCAGCTCCTGCACCGTGGTGTTCCCCAGGTCCAGAGGGGTGGTTAGCCTCAGCGACAGAAAGAGGTGAGATGTACCTAGGGATTAAAAATAGGACTCTGCTTATTGCCCTTGAACCCTGGGCTGTGCCAGAGGACCTGGGGGGTCTCTCCTCAGGGTTGCTGGCACAGACACGGAACATCCTCCCAAGTTAATTGTGTCATGGACACTCTACACTATCAGAAGAAGCCTCCCATTGAACAGCAAACCACATGTACCCCAAACCATCAGCACCTCCACACTGAGAGCACAGCAAGAGGAGTGGAGCTCCAGGACCCCCTGCACTGGCCCCAAGCACTGATGCTGGGGGTGGTGATGCCCACAGGCATGGCACTTACTGGTGTTGGATGAGCCAGAGGGGCAGACTGGTGGCAGTGTTGGCAGGTCTGTAGATGTGCTGAGGGTAGTGGCCTCTGAGGTCTGGGCTGAGCTGGTGCCAGGGGAAGAGGGCTCAATGCCTGAGCAAAGGAATGTTAGGTTAGTGCTGTCTGCAGAGGTACAGGGTGCTCCTGCAACTGGGGACAGGCCTAAGTGAAGCTGCCTATGTGAAGCCACCCAAGTACATGGAATTCCCATGGGGATTTGTCACCCTGACCATGTCCCTTCCAGGTGCCCCCTGGATGGACCCACCCATGGCTGCACTGGGGGTCCCAGATGCTGTCAGGGTACCTGGAGTCGACTCCATAGTTGAGGGGAAGATGTCAAGGGTGGTCCTGTCTGGGTAGACAGAAGAGGAGGTATCCATGGGGTCGGATGTGCTGATAACAGGGCTGGCTGTGTTGTCTGCCACAGTTGCCAAGGACTCCATTGAATCTTCTGTAGTTGTGGTGAGAGAAGGCTCAGTGGGAGGTGAGGTGTTGCCAGTCTCTGTGAATGTGCTGGACTCCTCTAAGGTGGAGGCTTCTGTTTCAGGGCTGGAGGAAAGGAGGGTGGCTGTGCTGGTGGAGTCAGTGGTAGGCAGCAGTGTTGAGCTCTCCATAGGTGTTGAGGAGGTAGGGAGAGCTGGGGACACAGTTGCTGTCACACCCATGGGAGTGATCTCTGCAAAGAGTTGGGACAAGGGGATGCACAAGGGTTGGTGGTGAAAGGCTGAGTCCATGGCTATGCTGGGGATGGTGCAGCATCACCACCACAGTGAGCTCCCCGAGGAACTCAGAGCTGCACATCAGCCATGGAGCACTGGGAGTTCACTGTCCTGCATGGATCAAACACACAGATCTCTTCAATGGGTATCAACCAGGCAGACCACATGAATCTCCAGCCTGACAAAGCAGGAACAAGCCATGGCCATCGCTGGTTTCAGGGCAGAAACTCCTCTCGGCGCCAGCCCTAAGACCCATTCCACCATCTTCACCCATCCCTGGAGGAAGTCAGACAAACCCGTCTGACAGGAAGAGCCAAGCAGGAACTGGTGACCGTGAGACAGTCTGGAAATGCAGCAGCAGCAGTTTAAACAAACCCTCTGTGCTGCAGATAGCCAGGAACTGATAGCAGTGGATGTAAATAATGGCAGTGGGGGAAGCAGCCCCACAAAGGAACAAATCCCAGCTTGCAGCTCAGGATGAGCCGTTAGAGACGTGCTGGGACCCACAAAAGCTCTGGGGGAGGGGTTGGACACAGAAGGGCTGTCCTCTCTTCCACCACGGACTGTACCAGAGCTGTGTGCTGTCCCCATAAAAGCCCAGGGATCTGTAACCCTCTCCAAAGGATAGGTAGGACAGCCTGGCTGCCTGGAGCTTTGTCAAGGGGTGTCTGTGAGGTGGTGGCTTTGGGATACCAGAGTTAATTCCCCAGTGATCCCAGCTCAAACCCAGTCAGTCTGGGGCTCTGCTCACATAAGGATGGGAAACCAAACCAGAGGCTGCCATCTGCTTTCAGCCAACCCAGCCAGAAGCTTCCAAAGCCCCTGGCAGCCATGCTCACCCTGCACACAGCAGCTGGTTAAATAAAAATACAGAGAAGGGCAAAGGTCTGACCCC
Organism: Trochalopteron elliotii; assembly: GCA_024734555.1. Classification (NCBI taxonomy): domain Eukaryota; kingdom Metazoa; phylum Chordata; class Aves; order Passeriformes; family Leiothrichidae; genus Trochalopteron; species Trochalopteron elliotii. Next base: position 1,114,479 of record JANPWX010000109.1, on the reverse strand, counting down.
AGCCCTTGCCAGGTGAATGTCCGCACAGAAGGACCTCATCCTCACAAAAGGAGAAGCAGCATGACCACCTCTGCTTCCCATTTAAGAAGCAGGAAATAGCCTCACAGCATCCCACCCCCCCGCACCCCACAGGTGCCACCCCTCCACCCTGGGCAATGATGCTCCCCCTCACCACCCACCCTGTGGAGAGCATTGCATCCCACTCAGCCCTTACCCAGAGCCAGGTGCAGCACAGCGAGGCAGGTGAGGCTCAGCAGCAGCAGCAGCAGCAGGGACCAGAGCAGGGGCAGGGATTGCCCTCCTCTCTGCCCAGCCATGTCCAGGTGAGCAGGAGCTGACAAACCCCCGCTGAGTGCTCCCCACAGCCCCAGCACTGGGGTTTCCAGGTCTCCTTCACCCAGCAGAGGAGGAGCATCCAGGTGGGTCCTTTTACCCTCCAGGTGCTGGCAGCGAGGCAGATGATTCCACCTGACACGGACACTCCCAGGGACTGGTGCAATGCCCAGCAAACATCAACTGCACGGCTGGACCCAGAACAGCCACAAAAAGTGGGCAGGGCAGGCCACCAAGGCCACCACTACCACAGACCTGGCTCCTGTGGCTGTCCTCTGCCTGCTGTGGGGAGGGTGACAACAGAAAAAAGCCCAGGGATGAGCCAGGCTGCCTGGAACTCCGCACTTCACTGCAGGGGTGATGTTTGGTGGTGGCTCCCAGCACCAACGCCCTCAGGAGACAACAGGCAGCTCTGTCTGAGCGCGAGGAACTGGCCAAGAGAACAGGCGGCGCTCAGGAAGGGCGTGCTCCAGGCTGAGGGTTTGTCCCCTGGGCTGTCTGTACAGGCATCACTTCCCCGTGTCACACGCAGCGTATCACGGCCCAAGTGCACTGCTGACAGCTGGGGCTGCTTCCTTCTTCTCAGGGTCAGGGACAAGAGCACTCGGAGTGCCTGCAGGCACTGGGCCAGGTATTGGAGCTCTGCAGGCAAGCAGGCATGCTGGAGGATTGTCAGGGCATAGCCACCCTGCTGCTGAACAGCTGCACAGGGGCACTGCCAGGGCACAGGCACCCAGAGGCATCACCAGGGCACTCTGATGAGGTGCTCTCACACCATAGGCATTGGGCCAGGGTGCAGGTACTCTGTGAGGATACAGTAGCTCTGCTGGGGCACAGGGACACCAGGAACATGTGCATGGCCAGGGGTACTGGGGCAGGGTACAGTCTCCCTGTCCTGGCTGAGGTGCAGGGAGTGGGCTGTCACTAGGGTACCTCTGCAGTCCCAGGATTAAGGCTCCTGCAACAGCCGCCAGGATACAGCCACACTTGACAGGACACAGGTGCCCAGTAAGCAACACTGTCAGGGGACAGCTGCCTGGGGAGACTGCTGGGTACAGTCACACCCCTTGGGGTACAGGGTACATAGATTCTCCAGGGGGTGTGTACATACAGGCTCAGTGCTGGGGGCACAGTCACAAGGCAGTACTGTCACCACAGCACAGGGTTCCCAGTCTGGGACCCAGCCACTGGCCTCCAGAGCCTGGAGATGGGGTGACTCCTGGGGGAAGCAGCCAAGTGCCTGGCTGAGCAAGACAGGAAATCCCTTGGGGATTTACCACCCTGATCCTGCCCTCCAGGTGCCCTGTAGCTGTACTCACCTGCAATGTCACTGGGGGTCTCTGGTTCCAGTGGGGTGGAGGTACCAGGGGTGGTCCCAGGTGTGGTCCCAACTGGCTGGCTGGGGACAGGGGTGCTCCCAGGGACCTCTGTGGTGATGTCAAGGGAGGCTGTGGTGTCTGATGGGGTCATCAAGGGCCCATCTGAAGTGTCTGTCACTTCTGGGGTGGTGGAAGAAGAGGTGGTGATGGTCCCTGGGGATGTGCCACCAAGCAGTGTGGTCATGGCTGGCCCTTGGTGGGGGCTTGTGCCAAACGTGGTGCCCACCCCAGTGGAGGAGAGAAGAGTAGAGGTGAGGGGAGGCAGCGTGCTCATTTCAACTCCAAATGAGCTGACAGCCAGGGCCATGCTGGTCCCCACAGATGTGAAAGTGGTGGTTTTGTCACAGTCAGGTGTCATGGCCATGGAGGTTGGAGTTGGCGTGCTGGTGGTGGTGACCCCTGCTGGGGTGGTGCTGGTGGTGGGTCCCAGCTGTGCTGGGGTGGTGCCAGTGGTGGTGAGCCCCAGCCCTGCTGTGGTACTGCTGGTGGAGGGTCCCAGCTGTGCTGGGGTGGTGCTGGTGGTGGTGGGTCCCAGCTGTGTTGGGGTACTGGTGGTGGTGGTGGGTCCCAGCTGTGCTGGGGTGGTGCTGGTGGTGGTGGGTCCCAGCTGTGTTGGGGTACTGGTGGTGGTGGGTTCCAGCCCTGCTGGAGTACTGCTGGTGGTGGTGGGTCCCAGCTGTGCTGGGGTACTGGTGGTGGTGGGTTCCAGCCCTGCTGGAGTACTGCTGGTGGTGGTGGGTCCCAGCTGTGCTGGGGTACTGGTGGTGGTGGGTTCCAGCCCTGCTAGGGTACTGCTGGTGGTGGTGGGTCCCAGCTGTGCTGGGGTACTGGTGGTGGTGGGTTCCAGTCCTGCTGGAGTACTGCTGGTGGTGGCGGGTCCCAGCTGTGCTGGGGTGGTGCTGCTGGTGGCGGGTCCCAGCTGTGCTGGGGTACTGCTGGTGGTGGGTTCCAGCCCTGCTAGGGTACTGCTGGTGGTGGTGGGTCCCAGCCCAGGTGACACCGGAGTGCTATGAGCTGTGTTGCCCCTTTCCTGTGTTGTGGTGATGTTGGAGGCTACCAGGCTGCTCTGCTGAGCTGTAGAAGCACTGGATTTGGAGGCATCCATTGGCATCTCTGGGGTGGAGGTTGCAGGACGAGAGGAAGGGAAGGTGGCTGCAGTGCTTGAGCTGGTGTTGAGCAGCACTGCCATGGTCTCTGTGGGTGTAAAGGAGGTTGGGAGAGTCAGGGATGCAGGGTATGTCATATCTTTGACAGTGGTCCCTGCAAAGAGGTGGGAGAGAGCACACAAGGGCTGGCAGTGAAAGGCTGGGACCACGGCTGTGCTGGGCATGGTGCAACATTACTATCACCGTGAACTGCCCAAGTCTTGCATCAGCCATGGATCATCAGGAGTGGGGATTCCCTGTCCTGCATGGATCAAGCACGTGGATTCCCTGAACAGCAACATGACAATCAGCCAGGCAAACCACGTAAATCCCCAGCCTGACAAAGCAGGAACAAGCCATGGCCATCGCTGGTTTCAGGGCAGAAACTCCTCTCGGCGCCAGCCCTAAGACCCATTCCACCATCTTCACCCATCCCTGGAGGAAGTCAGACAAACCCGTCTGACAGGAAGAGCCAAGCAGGAACTGGTGACCGTGAGACAGTCTGGAAATGCAGCAGCAGCAGTTTAAACAAACCCTCTGTGCTGCAGATAGCCAGGAACTGATAGCAGTGGATGTAAATAATGGCAACGGGGGAATGCTTTGTGGAATTAGCCCCACAAAGGAACAGATCCCAGCTTGCAGCTCAGGGCAAGTCCATGAGAGACCTGTTGCAACCCACAAAAGCTCTGGGAGAGGGTTGAGGGGTGCAGCAGGAAGGGACCTACAGCTGTAGTTCAAGGTTCTCAGGAGGTATAAGCTGCAGATCTATTCCCAGTGTTCCACTCAAGACTGCTCTTACTTTTCATCAAGTGCAAATGTTGGGATGGCATTTGAAGTTTTCCAGGCCAAGTACATCCCAGTGAGACTGCCATCTGGGCAGGGCCATTTGGTGCTAGTGGGCAGGTTGTAGCAAAGGCAATGAGCCCAGCAAGGACCCAGGCTCAGCAAGGGGGTCCAGCTGGGCCTAAGGTCTTCTCTCCCCAGAGACCCATATCAGAGGCAAAAGAAATGGAACTTGTTGCTTGTGTTCTAAAAAGTACTGCCCTGTTTGCTCACTAGGACAGGGCCAAGATGTTGGAGAGCAAACACACGAAGGGTTTCACCTCTGTGAGTGAAGTCACCCCAGGGCCACCCACCACCCTGGGGAACGACAGTCCTCACTCACCCCCACCCCATGGATAGCTCCACATACCGCTCAGCCCTTACCCAGTGGGAGATCCAGCACAGCAAGGCTCAGCAGCAGCAGGGGCAGCCCTCCCGTGCCCCGAGTCATGTCCAAAACCAGCACCCCAGCCCCTTGCAAGGTGGGAGACCTGAGGACACAGGGCGTGGGGAAGGTGCCAGCAGGGAACTACGCTGCCGAGTGATGGCTGAAGGCAGTTGGAGCTGCTTCCTTGTTCCCGGGCACAGGGAGGGGAGGCAACAGCGGGCACCGACACCCCTCCCGGGGCAGCTGCAGCGCCTTGGGCGTGCCGGGGACATCGGTGCAGCACCTGCGCCCGTGTGCGGGGGGCGGTCCCGGTCGCGGAGCCGCGCCCCTCGGGACACGGGCACGCCCGTGGGCACGCCCTTCGCACACGCCCACGGCTTGTGTAACACTCGAGGGCCGCGTGGCTGCCAGGTAGGGATCGGGATCGGGATCGTGATCGGGATCGGGATCGGGATCGGGGTCGGGGTCGGGGTCAGGATCGGGACCGGGACCGGGATCGGGATCGGGACCGGGATCGGGATCGGGATCGGGATCGGGACAGGGACCGGGACCCCAGGTATCGAGAGCAGAAGCGGATCGGGCCGGGACAGTAACACCGTTATTCCCGGGTTCCCGAGGACCGGGACGGGCAGGGGACCAGCATCCCCCGGGCTCTGGGGGCGGACCGCGGCCCGGGATTCGCAGGGAAGCGCGGGAGCTCAGTACGGCCTGTTTTCCTCTGGCAGCGGCCGCACGGAACCACGCTGCTGCGGGCGGTGCTGAGGATGCGGCGGGGCCAAGGGAAGAGAAAGGCCGAGGTTACGGAGGTGCCGCGAGTGTCTCGGAGGAGGACGGAGGAAGAGGAGGCGATACAGCAGGCCCGTCTGAGGGCGGCCCCGTCCGTTCGAGAGTTCAAGTACAACAAAAAGCGGGTTCGCCTTGTCTCGCAGGGCCCGGACCTGAAGGATGATGCTCGGTGCATCCTTTACTGGATGTGCCGGGATCAGCGAGTGCAAGGTGTGAACCAGCTGGTGGAAGGGGCTCCCATGGGTGGTAAAAAAACACTGGTCCCCTTCTTCTGTAACTTTGGTGCTGGCCCCACTCTCTACAGGGGGATCTAGAGGGAAACCTCTAGATGGGGAAACCCATCCCCATCCTGTCAGTGAAGCACTCTCCTGACTCCCTGTGTACTTTCCCCCCAGATAACTGGGCTTTCCTCTACGCCCAGCGCCTGGCCCTCAAACAGGAGCTGCCTCTGCATGTCTGCTTCTGCTTGGTGCCCAAATTTCTGGAGGCCACCATCCGGCACTACAGGTTCATGCTGAGGGGCCTGCAGGAGGTAGCAGAGGTACAGCAGGGGGTGTCCGTGCTTGGGGGGACAGGGCTCCTGGGGAAGGGGGGAGGCAGATCCATCCCTTCAGCAGATGGTGGTTGGGTGGGGTTTGCAGAGCCATGAACTGTCCCACAGCCATTTTCCTGTCACTGCAGGAGTGTGCAGAGCTGAACATCTCCTTCCACTTGCTGCTGGGCTATGCCAAGGATGTGCTGCCCACGTTTGTGGTGGAGCATGGCGTGGGTGGGCTGGTGACAGATTTCAGTCCCCTCCGTCTCCCCCGACAGTGGGTAGAGGACGTCAGGGAGCGGTTGCCAGAGGATGTGCCATTTGCACAGGTGGGTGCCAGCACTCTGGGAATGGAAAACTGACTGGTGGAACGTGGGACAGACTTGTCTCCTGTGTCTTGCGCACTGGATTGATGAGCAGAGAGCATGCCTGTCATGTTGTCAGGATTGTTGGCGTCTCACACCTTTCTCCATGGCTTTGCTTCCCAGGTTGATGCCCACAACATTGTGCCCTGCTGGGTTGCCTCCCCCAAGCAGGAGTACAGCGCCAGGACCATCCGGGGCAAGATCCACGCTCAGCTCCCCGAGTTCCTCACTGAGTTTCCCCCTGTTGTTCGTCACCCACATCCACCCTCCTGCCCAGCAGAGGTATCAGCAGGAGACACTCCAAACCCATTCATGGGCTGGTCTCAGAGTGTTTCACAGAGTATTTCACAGAGTGTTTGTGATCCTGGGAGGGGTTGGCAAGGAATGAGAACAGTGACCTGCCTGAGGTCACATACAGATGGTGTGGAGATGAGGATGCCCTGGGGAAAGGGAGGTTCCCACCTCATTCATTCGGTTCCCACATCTCTGCCCTGCAGAGGGCTAGTTAAGAGGAGGAGGCTGGCATAGACTGGGGACTTGGCTGGTTGGGGACATAACACTCAGGGCAACCCTCACTGAAAAGATTCTGCAGATGCACTCACTGCTTGATTGCCACCCAGCCCATTGCTTGGGAGGCCTGTTATTCCAGCCTGCAGGTGGACCAGACTGTGAAGGAGGTGGAGTGGGCAATCCCTGGCACAGCTGCAGGGATGGCTGTGCTGAAGTCCTTCATTGCAGAGCGGCTGAAATCCTTCAGCACCCACAGGAATGATCCCAACAAGGCGGCTCTCAGCAACCTGTCTCCGTGGCTTCACTTCGGTGAGTATCCCAGGCTTCCCACTCTGCAGCAGGACTGAACATTGTAGCTTGAACCAGCAGCCTGACTTGCTCCTTCCCCATGTCCCCAGGCCAGGTTTCCACCCAAAGGGCCATCCTGGAGGTGCAGAAGCACCGACGCAATTACAAGGACTCAGTGGATGCATTTGTGGAGGAGGCTGTGGTGCGGCGGGAGCTGGCTGAAAACTTCTGCTACTACAATGAGAACTACGACAGTGTGCAGGGTAACACCCTGGGTCATGTGGGCCATGCTGGGTACCCCACTGGGCACTCCAACTTGGCAATCCCAGTTCTGCTAGGAAAAGGACTGTGGGGGCACTCATGTGCCATCATTTGGTCTCTTCTGGAGGTAGGACAGAAGCTGGCAAGTGCCCTCTTCAAGACTGGTGCCTCCAGGGCACAGTGCCCTCAGGTGCCTGGTTGTCAGAACCCTGCAGAACAGGTTGCTCAGTGTTGCTCCTCATCTCTTGCTCACAGGTGCCTATGACTGGGCACAAACCACCCTGAAGCTCCACGCCAAAGACAAGAGGCCTTATCTGTACAGTCTGCAGGAGCTGGAGCAGGGCACCACACATGACCCACTCTGGAACGCTGCCCAGGTACTGCCCTACAGCTTCCCCACAAAATGCTGAGCTTTTTTCTGAGGCGCAGAGGTGACCTGCTGTGGACTGACCCTTCTGGCTGTCTATCCCCATAGCTGCAGATGGTCCGGGAGGGCAAGATGCATGGCTTCCTGCGGATGTACTGGGCCAAGAAGATCCTGGAGTGGACACACTCCCCTGAGGAGGCCCTGCAGTTTGCCATCTACCTCAACGACCGCTATGAGCTGGACGGGAGGGACCCCAATGGATATGTAGGCAAGCTGCAGGGTTCAGGGCACGGGGTGGGAGGCCTTAGCTGTGATGGCCAAGGCTGCAGTGGGGGCTCTCTGCAGGCAACTCCAGCCCATTCTGCTTTGCACCCACATCCCACTAGTTCTCTGGGTGCCTCCGAGCAAGGGGAGAGCTGACACTTGTGTCCTGTGCCTGGCAGGCTGCCTGTGGTCCATCTGTGGCATTCACGACCAGGGCTGGGCGGAGCGGCCCGTCTTTGGGAAGATTCGCTACATGAACTACGCCGGCTGCAAGCGCAAGTTTGACGTCGACCAGTTCGAGCGTCGCTACGTCCCCACACACTCCCAGTGACCCTCTGTGCTGGGGCAGACGTGCCTTTGCCAAGCTGCCAGCTTGCAGGGATCACCCTGGGATGTTGAAGGGCTCCCTGTAGCAGCAGCAAGCTCCAGGGTTTTGCAGGTCTTTGCCATCACCCACTGCTTGAGTTGCCACACTGGGGCAGCTGCTGGAGCCCTCGTGCTGCCAGGTTTGCAGGCAGCTGTGAGAGCCCATCCTCAGCATGCCTGTGCCTGCCAGAAACCTTTTCTACAACCACTGTCCTCAGGAGTAACCCAGGTCACCACTGCTGCTGGTAACCACAGCTGAGATTTGGGCTGAGCAAGGTGTTTCTAAGGAAAAGCCCCCAAGAAGAGGCTCTTTGTGGAGCCAGATCTGGACTGTCAGACACATCTTTCAATACTTGTTTTAAAGTTTACAGTTTCTATCACCTGTGTTGATGGTGTTTATGGAGAGATGCACAACACTGCTGTGAAGGGAGACCCGGGTGGCGTGGAATGGGGATGCGCGCAAGGCCAGGCCCCGGGGCCCCTCTGCCAGCAGCAAAGGCAGGCTCTGGAAGAGGACAGGCATTACAGAGAGCCTCTCACTCAATGGCTTGTGCCTCATGCTCTAAGTCCAGTGGGCAGTTTGCAGGGAGAGGCCACAAACCAGATGAATTAGTCAAGGTGACTCCCAGTGACTCCATTACCAGCTGCACAAGCTGTCCCTTCCATTGCTCCTTGCCATCAGCAGCACACCCTGCCTGCCCCATCACCTGAAGGTGCAATACATGCCATTACCCCACCTGAAACAATGTCACAACACAACCAGTGTCCATATTAACTTAGTTTATTAAGGACGGCATTTTAATTGCTGTGCAATGATCATCCCATTGTGAGGGCTCCAGTTCACAGCCAGGGCAGGCCCCAGCTCTCCCTCCCAAAGAGCTCCCTGTCTTGGCCAGTTCCAGTGTTAGTTGTAGCAGTCAGTGCTGGACAGTAGTGTCAGTGCTGGGCACAATCTTGCCCTGGAGACCTCTGCCAGGTTTGTGAGTCCTGCTGCTTCCACACACAGTCCATGGTGGAGGGTGGAAACAATAACTAAGCTGGAATTCCTTCCCTCTTCTCAAAAAGTACTCAGTGCTTCTAGAAAGGGATCTGGGCAGCCTCTCAGCTGCTGTCCCATGACATTAAAGTGCTTCAAACAAAATAGGGTGGATGGAGGTGTGCTGCTGAGGCAACTCCAGGGAAGGGGGTCCCAGGTCTGAGCAGCACCAGGAGGGCTTGGCTTGGGCCTGGGGACAGGCAAGACCAAGGAACACTAGCATCTGGCAGCTCCAGGGCTGGCAGAGACAGAGTCAGCAGAATAGCAGCTGCTCTGCTGGGGAAAACAAGCAGAAGCAAGACACAAGGCAGCACAAACCCCAGGGGAGCAAGTGGAGAAGTGAACTCAGTTTCCAGGACTTGGTCAGGATGCTGCAGGCAGGGGAGAGATGCTGCTGTGCAGCAACCTGGCCCCCAGCAGCAAGGCTTGCAGCCACCCTCCATGACCCAGCCCTGCAGTCACCTCTCCTGGTCCCAGCCTCTCCCCCTCTCCCCAACCCTGCCACCCCCACAGGGAAAGTCCATGAGGGGTCACATCCCAGCCTCAAAGGGCATTGCCCCTTGAGGCCTCCTGCCAGTGCATTGCTCTCTGGTCCCTCAGCACCCTCCTTGCACATACACAGGCCACTCCATCCTTCCTAACACCCCACATTCCACCTGTGCTGAGGTGGTGCTGGACATGCCATGGCTAAAGCATCCCCAAGATGCAGAGCCACCTCCTTGACTGGGCAGAGAGCTCACCTTGTTGCACTGGCTCTGACCCTGACCCTGCACAGCTGTCACTTGTGGCAGGTGGCTCTGCACAAGTGAGGAACCAGTCCCTGGCAGCACCTCAGTGCCAAAACCCTCTCCTCCAGATATCCCTACTGCAAGCAGACTGCCTGACCATCCCACCACAGTGCAGCTGGGAAGCTTCAAGGCTTTGCCTGGCTCAGTGACCTTTCCCAAGGGAAGCAGGAGATCCTGCTGGGAGAGGGGACCAGCTCCATCCAGGGGTGAGGAACCAGGAGCAGGACAGCCTTGGAGACTTTATACTGGTGAGCCCTAAGCAGATCCTGTGCCCCCTAAGAAGGCATTTCAAGCAGCACCTCCTTGAGAGGAAACACACAAAAATACAAACAAGCACGTTAAAAAAATAAAACCAACTGCAGCAGATTGAAAAAAAAATCACAATCTAAAACAACAAACTGAGACAGAGGCTTGGGAATGCAGCTGGAAGAATGAGCCTTCACCTGCATCCTGACAGGTCTCAGGCAGAGAGGCAGCTCCACACAAGGCAGGTCCTGGTGCCACCAGAGTGAGGTCCCATATCATCCTTAAGGGAGGACATATCTCCCTGGTAGGATAGATTGGCAGCACGAGGAGGAAGTAGGGTCAGAAGCTTCACTGTGTCCTGTGGAAGCAGATTTCCATGGAGCCATGGGGATCTGCCTGCCAAAAGTCCATCAGCACGTCCACTTGTGCAGCTGCTCCAGGGGCAATGTCCCTCTGCAGCACAGGGAAATCTGGCATTTTCACCATTGCCAACTCCTCTGCTCTGATTCTGGAGTGAGAGCAACTGCTCTCCAGCAACGTCCCACAGCACATTTGAGAAAGGGAGCTATTAAATATACAACCAACCCCAAACCCCACCCTCCCTCCATGCACACAATCCCCAGCAGCAGAATGGAGGATCAGAGGACTTAGACCTGATTCCCTCCTCCAAGGAGCAGATGTGACCAGAGCTTCCTAGTATACAGCTGATGAGTAGGAAGTGCTGACCCTTCAGGGGACCCTGCTTGGCTTGGAGCAGGGCACAGGGATAGCCAGCACAACCCTGCCAGGTCCAGCATGAACAGCTGCTCGGAAAAGGTCCCTGTTGTACCTTCAGGAAAGGCAGGAGCAGCTGCCTCCCCCCAAGCAAAGGCATCAGGGAGTGGTACCTGGAGCAGATCCACATGGTGGAATATGCTCCTTTCCCAGCCCAGCATGACTGCATGAGGGAAAAGAGATCCCTTCAAGACACTGCTCCAGGCCTTCCAACAGTCCTCATCCCCAGTCTGCGTGGCTCAGTCTCTGGTGATGAAGGCCATGCACATAAACAAACCCATGATCTGCTCCTTGGCTGCAACATGCTCATGTGGCTGCCACTGCCTCAGGCTGCTCCAGCTCATCCTCGCAGTCCGAGATGTAGGGCTCTGTGCTCTGCCTGTCCATCAGCTCTCTCCGGGCTTGGAGACGCTCACACCGGGGACAGCGGGTGGATTTGAAGCAGGATTTGTGGTAGCAGGCTTTGCACTCTGTGAGGGAGAGCACGGCTGAGTGCTGGTACAGGCTGACAGACTGCCCGACACTCCACACCCCAGGTCCCTGCACTAGCTCATGAAGCTTTGGAAGCACTGAGAGAGAATTTCTGCTCTGCACAAGGTCCCTCCCCAAGCTTTCCTGATACTCCAAGGAAACAGTGACTTTGCCCCAAGTTTTCTCTGGCACTGCACCTGCCAAACCAAGGCTTGCATGTTGTAGGAGCCCTTTTATGTCAGTTCAGAGGCTGGTCCCAAGAGGCTTGGCAGGGCCAAGCTCTACTCAGCCATTAATACTGGGCATTATCGAGGATGTCTCCTCAAGGGGCCTAGGGATTTCTTAGCAGCCAGGTAGGGCACAGAGATAAAGCCTTCAGGCTCTCTCTGCTCTGCAAGGTCAGCTCCAGCCATCCAAGCAGGGGTAGGGAAGTTGTGTGCAGGCTGCAGCCTGTCCTGTAACCACAGCAGGAGGGAAGCCAGGGCTCCCAGACACCTGCTTACTGCAGTGACAACCTGACTGCCCCCAGCTGCCAGGGCAGGCAGCACACAGCGTGGTCAGGAAGGGACCTACACAGTTTACCACGCCAGCAAACACTGTAACAATTATGATTGGCTGCTGTTGTAACATTTTGCAGACACAGACCATGCACAGGGACACTCTGGACTGGCTGGCTAGGGTTCTGTACCTCTTGCTATCACAAATGCCACTCAAACTGGAAGCAGACCTTGGTGGCCCCAGGGTCTGCTCCCTCCCTGTTTTTCCCCAGTATCTCACCTTCACATGTTTTGCACTTGTTGAGCTCAAAGGGGAAGATGATGTCATCCTCATTCTGGCAGAACTCACAGATGAAGCCTTTGGCTTGGCACAACTGGAAGGAGAAAAGATGAGGAAAAAGCAGCTAAATGTTCATCTCCCTGGAAAGTAGTGCAGGAGGTAGAGTAGAGCAGGATAGCAGGCCACAGTGCCCTGCTCTAACCATATAGGACAGTCCTCCCCCAGCATGGAGCACAGGAAGGCTGAATCAGCCTGTGTCAGGGGCAGAGGAGAGCCAAAATGGGGTAGCAAATATCCCATTTGTGCTGGGTAGGAGCTCTGTGAAGCAGGCAGGAACAGTTAGCATTGAATCAGTTAATTTGGTGGCTGCCCTGCACACCAAAGGCTCCCCATCAGTTATCTTTGCAGCAAAGCCTGCTCCTGAGGCTGCTCCCAAGGGTCCATAGCCATGCAGGAGAACAGGCCTTACCATGCACTTGTCAATGTGCAGGCTGCCTGCCTTCAGGAGCTCTGTCAGGCGAGGCATCAGGTCCCCTTTCTTGATGGCACTGAAGTCACTCAGCGAGTAGAGGTGCAAATCCTCTGTCAAGTGGCCAGGCACTGTGTCAAAGGAGTCCAGGAGGCTGCAAGGACAGAGAAACCAGAGCTCAGAGCAAAGTGACTCTACTAAGACCCCTCCCTTCACTCCTTATGCTTTCTCTCCCTCTCCAGCCCCCTCTCTCCCCAGAGCTCAATGCACAAGCTGCACAGATTCCCAGTGCAAATTGCCAGGGGACAGAATCAGGACAGCAAAACATCCCAGGACTCACTCTTTAGCTAGCCGGCACGTCTTGAACATGTTCTTCATGTGGAAAAGCTGGATTCGCAGCAGCTGGAGAGGAAGGGGGGACAAAGAATCAGTGAACAGAGCCATGGTCCTTGGCCAAACACGTCTGCCCCGTTCCCTGTGCTGCTGAAATAACTGCTGCGCCTCAGCTGCTGCTCTCCTGTTTCCAAAGTGTTTACATCACACAGGGCAAGGTGAGCACAACCATTGCCATGTGCTCCAGGAGATAAACTGAAGCCCAGCTGGATACTAGACAGAAATTCCTTCTGATATTCCTATGCCACTGAAGAAATCAGAAGAGGTGAATGGAAAGACACAGGGATGAGGTTTTAAGCTTCCAAAACTGAAATATCTGCTTCTCCCCAGCTTCCCTGAAATACAGTTTACAGCTGGCAGCTGTCCACCTCACCCGAACTCCACTCAGGAAGGCATGGAAAGGGTCTTACCCGCACTTGGTTGAGAGCCTTCACTTTCTGGTACAGGGCAGGATTGATAGCTTGCACATTGAAGAGTGGGTCACTCCAGATCTTGCTCAGCAGGTCCTTGGAGAAGTTGCTCACATAGTACTTGCTGAAGTCCCACTTGCGCAGAATGTGGCTGGGGATGACGGTCTGGGCGTTCTCATGGCAGCACTGGCAGAAATACTTGCCCAGGTACTCGCAGTACCGCATCCGCTTGATGTAATCTGGCCAAACCCAGGCAGACAGGCAGGGTCAGCCCAGGCACGGCCTCTGCTGCACTCCCAACACTGCTCAGCATTTCCAACAAGCCAGGAATTCTGCCTTGCTGGCATCTCTGCCAGCCCAGAGTGCTCAACATTGGGGTCTGCAGGCACCCTCTGACTGCAAAAGCCTTTGGGATCAATAGTCCAGTCTCAGGCAGTCACATCTACCTACACATTCAGGGAAGCGCTCTGCAGCTGCAGAAACTGCTGGGAGCTTGAGGACCCAACAGAAGATTTTGCCTTACAAAAGTCCACATCTGAAATGCCCTCTAAAGGACAGGCTGGCTGCTCTTTGCCTCCACCAGCTCTGTGACTTCCTAGAAGAGGAGGCTCCTCTGTGGATGGTGCACACCAACGTGCAGACAGAGCTGGCAATGGCAGTGTAGCACTGCTCCAGGGACCTTGTGCTGAGCTGTACCACCACCCACTCACTCAGCAACTTCCCACTTGTTGGCAGGTTCTTCCCCACCACTCTCCAGCTACAGGTCAGGCTCCCAACACTCACCAGGATCAGTCCGGATGCCACAGCCTGCACACCGGTAATTCTGCTTGGCCACAGCCACCTTCCTCCTGCCCAGAGACAGAAGACAACATGCATGACCCAGCCCTGACGGTGCCTGGCACCAGAAGATGGGTACCAGCACAGGCCTGGGAGGTTTATGTGGACAACACATCCCAGGGAAAAAGCCTCGCTGTGTCCTGGATCACACCAAAGGCACTAACCCCGGGCACTGGCCATCTCACCATCTCACAGTGGTGACCACCATGGATTTACCAGGTTCAGAGCAGGGAAACCCCAGCTACCAGGGGATAAGCAACCTTGGTGCTGATGGAAAAGGGATAGAAAGGGCAGGTCCCCTGAGAGCCCCCAAGCACACAGGTCCTTACGCTGGGGCTGAGTGAACATTGAAGATGATCTGCGGTCGCGGCGGGGCCCACTCCAGGTTTCCGCGCACCCGAATCCTCAGCTTGTAGATGTCGGCGTGCTCTCCATCGTCGGGAGAGATGGGCAGAGAGTCAGGGATGGGCAGCAGCTGGGAGAGGCAGGCAAGAGGGTCAGATCCCTATCTAGTACTGCAAAGGCAGTGCACTTGGCTGGACTGCCAGAAACATGCAGCTGCAGCCCTCCAGAAAACTGCCGGGCACCAAGTCACCCCTCCAGATAAACTGGGGGCCGAAGAAAGGCTGTCCCCACAGATCTGGACACTGCTGTAGGAGGCTGCAGTGGCACAACACTGCTTGGCTGCATCCATCTCCAAACTCCAGACACACCCCCTCCTCAAGTTCCACAAAGGGAGCACTGGGACAAGCAAAGCCCCCTCTGCAGTGCCCTGAAGCCAGGGATTCAGGGAAGATCAAATGCAATCAGTGACAGGAACTCACAGCCTTACCTTCTGTGGGGCGTCATGCTCAGGGACCAGCCACTCCAATTCAGATGCAGCTGGAAGCTGCATGCCCTCAAACTGCTTCAGCAAGCCCATGGCCACCGCCTCTGCTGAGTTTGAATTGAGGAAGGAGTGGGATCTAGACAGGAAAGGAATTATTAGTACTGGATCTCACAGCTGTGCCCTCCTTGCAGCCCCATGCCAGTCCCAGCTCAAGTCAAAGGTCCTCCCTCTAACTCTGGTACCTTAATTCTGCACTGCTTAAATTTAAATTCTTCACAGGCTTAAAATTAATACACGTGATTGATTTCTGTCTTTGCAGCTGTCCCCAAGCAAAGCTGCCTAATAGCACCACAACAATGGTTCAGAAGAGCGAGCAAAACTTAACTCACTTGGCAAAACTTGTGCCTGTTTGCAGCAGAAGTTGTAAAGTGACAGCCACTGCCTGTGTAAGTCAGAAACAACAGCTCTCCCAGTATAAACCTACCCAAGCAGCTGCCAACCATGGACACAGCTTTGTATTTCACCACACAAAGAAAAGGGGTTCACACAGAGGGAGGGAGGGAGGGAGGGACGGATATCTACTCCAGTGCAAAACAGAAACTGATGTATATGGAAGAGCAGAGCTGGGTAGGAAAGAGAACGTGGTACTAAGGTGTGTCACCATGAGGCTGAAGACATACATGGAGTCCGAGGAGAGAAAGGACTTCCTGCTGGAGTCTGGGTTCCTCTTGATGTCTGCATCTGAATCACAAACAGACAAGGTTGAACAGATGGGACAGGGCAGGGGGATACACGCATTCCAAACCAAAGCTTCAAGGTAAAACTCATCAAGCTGTTCAAAAGCGTGTGAACTATAGCATCAACTTCTACCAGTGGCACTGAGCAGCAAGAAAGGGTGAAGTCTAATCAGTCACCTGTCAGAACTACAAGGGAAGGGCATGGTGGGATGCTGTGAACAGCCAGCCTGAAGTCTGGGGGACACAAGTGGCCGCTGGTACAAGTCACACACCAAGTCCTAGCAGTAATATGGTCTGAAATAGAACACACACAGGAGCCTGGAGAGCAGGACTGCAGGGTTAGCAAGAAGGTTTAGTAGCTCTTTACACACAGTATAGATGCTGGAAGGGATTAGCAATGGAATGCAGAGCCTTTCTCTCTACTTGACTATAACCTGTAAGATCAGACATTGGCCATGCCACAGCTTGTCAGTGACTGCACAGCCAGGGCTGTGCCCAGCACTGCCCAGACACATCAGCATCCCTGCAGAGAAAGGGCCAGCAGCCATCAGGCCAGCCCTCTGCAGAGGTCACAGACTCATCTCCTGAGGAGAGAGGGATCCAAGATAAGGTGCAGGACACTGCAGTCCTGCTCCCTACACCCCTCCATCAGCTCTCAAAGAGCCCTGGGCTGCCCTGCAGCTTGGGTATCAGGCAGTACCCAGTGGTACCTTCACCACTCATCCTTCTTTCACTCCAGCAGGTTAAACCCTAACAGGAAATCCATCTCAACAGTAGAAGAACCCTATGTCAGGACACTTCCAATTGTACAATGCAGATAGAAACAGGCAGAAACCTGCTTCGTGGCAGATAAGGCTCCCAGAAAAGGGAAGAAGGCATGCAAGGGGAAAGTACTACAGGTCAGGACAGAAGAGTGGCCAAAGCCACAACCTTCATCCCAGTAGGTCTGCTGTTTTGTACCTCTGGGGAGCTCTAGGAATGGTCTGCAGTGACCACACCACCCCCAAACAAAAGCCTGTAGCTTCCCCTGCCCCAGTGCCTGGCACGGGGAGGCACAGCTCAGGATTCCTGCTCCTGTACCCCAAGCAGGTTGACTAACATGAATCTGCAGAGAGCCCATATGATCCCAGCCAGGCACCAACTGCACACTGAGGCCAAGGGAATCGCAGCCTGCAATGGAAGGAAATCACAGGCTGAGCAAAGAGTATGCCCTGCCCCAAGCTTTTCTACAGAGAGCAGGACTGCCCTAGCAACAAAGGGAGCAAGTCCTGCAAATTTAAAGACTCACAATACTGGAATCTAGCTTGGACACGTGACTTTGACATCCATTGCTAAAACAGGCACAGGAAAGCATCCTAATGTTAAGGAATCCACACATCTACGTCAGGCAAACTGAATTCTAGCTGCAGAAAACAGGAAATTTAGGCAAACAGCCTCACTTGTAGGGCAACAGCCAGACACACCTGCCATGCTCTGGTGCCTTCTGCTCTGTGCAGGAAGGTCCCACATGGTCCTAGACTACCATGAACATGAGCAAACAGAGGCACACACAGCACAGAGTGGGCCAGGTGCTATGGGAAGGCAGAGTCAGCACATTCAGGCATTGACATGATCTCAGAGGTGGCAGAGGAGCCAGATCTGACCCTAGGCTTCCATGGGAGCTAACACTGGGATCCTGACACCGCTCCCTTCCCAACATTAACTGCAAACGTACCCCAAATCTTCATCAGCTACCCAAAACATCTCTGCTGCCAATGCTATCAAGTGGGATAGTCCCTAGGAAGTTTGTAACCAGCCCCCAAATCTAAGGACATCACCCCACACCCCATGTGCCAGCTTCAGCCGGGATCACAGCCTGGTCTCTGAACACAACAGGGCTGACCAGAAAGATCTGAGCACCAGCAAACCCAGCAGGAGCAATGTGCTGGTGCTGAACACCTGACAGGAGAGATCAGCAGCAGCCCAGCAGGCTGTTCCCTTGCTAAAGCAAACAGGGAGCACATGAAGGTTATTTAAACACGGCCAGAAGACCAGAAGGATTACTTAGTACTACTGTAAACAATAAAAACACTAAGCTGCATGTGATCCCAGTGATTAGGACCTCCAGCATGAACAAACAAAGACACAGACAGCCTGTGCCCTGTCTGATCTCATTACTTCTCCCTCCAAAACTTCTTTCTAGAAGGATTCCACTCCAAGTTGAGTCTGAGCAAAACAAGAATGCTGTGGTTCAGATCAAAGCTATGGCAAAACAGCTCTGCCAAGTCAAGCAGGATAATGCTCTCCAAGGCACCTGGAATGGAAGACCTGGTCCCACATTGAAGAGGACTCTGCTCTCATTCAGCCCAGGCTCAGCCTTCAACACCTACAGAGCTTCACTGTCCTGTGAAGTCCTACGCCACGCAAGACAGGCCTTCACCACAGCAGGCACTTTTGATACGTCCAAAATACTGCATGGCAAAACGCACTGGGGGATGGAGCCCACAGCAGAACTCCTCTGTTCCACTCAATCCTGCCACACCATCCTGCCACAGCTTTTCTTGCTGACATCTGGACGATACTGGAACTAATTCCCAGTTCTGAAGGCAGGCAGATTTGGAAGAAGTGTGCCCGTGCACACACACACACACCTCGCACACACGCGCGCGCGTGCCCAGGGAGCACTGCAGGGTACCTGAGAACAAGGAAGCCATTGACACTGAGAGGCCGCTCTTGGACATTTGAATCAGGTTAGATCCATCGTTACCATCTGTATGACATGGTGATGACAAAACAGTTGACTTCAGTGCTTCAGCCAGGCCAGAGAGAAAGGGCATAAAACAAGAGCAGCACTCACACAAGGAGAGCCCAGAACTGAATTCACACACTCCTCCATGGGCTACAAAACTGAGCCAAAACCTCACCCTCATGGACTGAAAGGAGAGGTTGCTGTCAATAGTCAGGAGACAAGAAGTTTAAAGCTGAAGACCAGACAACTCCATCTTCTTTTTAAAGTAAGAGATGGAGGTACTGCTGAGAAGTAAATCATCCACTTGAGAGGATGAGCAAGGCTCTGAAGGAAATGAATACCCAGGGACTTGGGCTGGTCTCCTGTGGGTGATAAGCTCAGCCACCTAAGCTGCCAGGAGCCGAGATTACAGGTATTGCAGGTTGGGATGTAACCAATATCCACCATCCAAGAGGTAAATGGTCAGAGCTACGGTTCCTTCTGCCTGGGGAGAAAAAGAGAGGATGGCTGCTCTCCCACCTCTCTATCTAGCTGTGACAGCAGCTATGTGTACCAGGCAATGAAATGGAAACCACCTATCAGCCAGAGGCACAGAATGTAACTGAGTTACAAAAGATTTTGAAGGAGAGTCATGCCACCACATGAGGGAAACTGATTGCTCTGCTTATACTCAGAATTCAGCCATTTGTTTAGGAAAAGCCACCCTGAAGGCCAGAGGGAAAGGGTCTTCTTCAGCAGGACTGACCCCAACACAACCACACCAGGAATTCTGTTTCTATGAAAGAAGCCAACACAGCCATCCCTCCTACCTCGGATCTCATACTCTTCCACATCCTCCGCAGAGCCAGAGTCAGAGAGCCTCATGGAGCCGTGGGAGCTGAACTGGGACCCACTGTCTGTTGCCAGGAGACCTGGGAGAAAGGTATCATAGCCAGGTCATCAGTGGAAGTGGTCCAAAGGATCACTGACAGCTATGGAAGATGGGGATAGCCAGGTATGGCCAGGGAAAGGAGAGATGGAGTTCAAGGATGGAAAACACTACGGGTTCAAAATGAAATGACGTTCCATAACTCAGTGCCAGCAGTGCTATCAATGGATGCTATCTGTCACATTATGGTCTTCAATAGCAGCAGTTTCACAAATCTTGGCACCCCCTTGGTAGCAATTAAACTGTTTCCAAGGAACAGGCAGGAAGGCAGGCAGCTATAGGATAGGCAATGGATAGAAAACCCACATCCCACAAGCTGATGAGCCCAAAACACATCACCCACTGTCTGAGCCCATCTCCTGGCAGGTAGGGAACAGGTGCCTGGTGCGGATCTGCTGGCGCCGAATGCGAATCTTTTGTTTAAGCTCCTGGATCTCCTTGTCACTGTCTTCTTCCTCCTCCTCCAGCTGCCTGCTCATCATGTTGCATTTCATCAGCTCAATGGCAGCAATCAGGGACTCTGAGATGCTGAAGTGGGCGTTCTCCTGCAAGAGCAAAAGCATTCAAAGCTATGCCTTGGACAAACTAGGAAGACTTGGTAAAATTTTGTTCCCCACCTATGCCAGGAAAGAGCTTATTACTCATGGATGGTGGCAAAAAGATGTTAATCTCTGTCAAAATATGACTCTTCTATGAGGACCTAGAAAACAAAGCCTTCATGGGCATCAGAATACTCACAAAACACAAGAGGCATCCTACAAAGAGGGTGTGCAACACATCCACTCTGGGGAGTCAGCACACGGCCCTGAGGGGCCCTAACATATTGCAAAGCTGCCATGTATATGAGAGATGGACACATTCCAGCTACCAGACACCACCAAGGAGCTCAGCCTTGGAGTTCTGTGCACAGCTCTACAACAGGCAATACCATAGCATTATCCTCCCCATGGCAGGAAGTATGATACTGAACCTGCAGTAAGATACATTCCCCAACGCACACAGGCTGCTGCTGCTTCCCTCACCTTCTCCAGGTCTGCACAGCTGCCAAAGTCCTGCTCAGAGAGGTAGCTGATGAGAGACTGCCCTTCTGAAGGTCTCCTGAACATCCCTTCCCCTGAGCTCAGGTACTGCCCAGAGTCTAGAAAAGCAAGAGACACAGGTATGAGGGAAGCACCTGCTATCTCCACGCCACCAAGCCCTGCCAGCACCCAGACAGCACCCCACAAGCAGGTGCCAGCACTTGAGGCCACTGCAGCCCATGGAGGAACCTGACCAGAACTGAGTGTCCCCACTGAGGCTGGCTGTACTCACCATACTCCATGTAGAGGGAGCTGGGTGTGCTCAGTTCACTGCTCTGTGTGGAAGCAGAGACCAGCCCTCTCCCTCCACCTGGATCACCATGGGATTCTGGAAGGGAAGATGACATCAGGCACACCTCAGTACCTCAGAGGCCCCTTGCCACTGCACAGGGTGAAATGAAAGGGCCTTGGCATCACACACACAGGCACAAATGGATGGAAATAAAGAGAGACATCTTCCTGCTCCATGCCACAGCTGAGGGCAAGCCCAGGAGGAGACAAAACTAGAAAGGCATTTCAGGCAGGAGAAGGGGAATGAAGGAGAGAAGATCATGAGAGACATGGAACAGTCATGTCCTGAGCCTTCCTCTGTTTATCCCAGAGTAGAGTTGGGGGACACAACAAGCTCCAGCAAGCACCTCCTGCCAGCTCTTTCTTCCTGAGGGAGCATTCCGAGGGCAGAGTTATCCCCCAGAACAGAGAACAGGAGACACAGGGAATCATGAGCAGCCAAAGGATCTGTGCAAATCCCTGCCCTGCAAAGCAGCCTGGACACCAGTGTAAGGAGGCATCTGAAGGACATGCTCCTGCTGCACTACAAGCCAGGACTCCCCCCACACAGCACTGGAGCCTGGGTGCAGTGCTCAAGGTGACCTACACGGGCTGTGGGCAGGGCTCTGCCCCACGCACACACTGTGGTGCAACACCCTGCCAGACTGAGCCAGTGGAGACTGCCAGGAGCTGGCCTGACCAGAGACCAAGGACAGGTGGTGCTCTGCAGAGAGCCATGGCCCCAGGGAGCACCTGGATGGAGCAGCTGGGTGACAGAGGACTGCTGAAGGAGACTGAAAACACCCTGCCTGGAGTGGGACAGGAGCATACAGCTCTGGATACAGGGCACATGCCAGCTGACAATCCTAAGCATAACAAAAGGGCAACCCTGTCCTCTCAACTTCCTACTCACTTTTGTTCCCAGCTTTGTGCCATAACTCTGATGTGGCTGGAGGCTCCTGAGCCATCCATACCAGCCTCTCCCTGTCCAGGCCATGAAGCAGCAATCACCAGGATGGAGCCTGGGATCAACCCACCCCACAGGCTGGGAGACAAGTGACTTGTCAGGGTAGGAGACTCTCACAGCTACTCACTGCAGCCTGACAGGCTGTCCGGCAGCCATCTCAACACAGAAACCACCACGTGGGGTGGATGCCTGGGGATGCCACATACAACAGAGCCTACTGCTGAAAGGTAAAGCAAGACAGTGCTCAGCATCATCTGTTGGAGCAGGACACAGGGCTGGACACATCTCTCTGAACACCCATCACCCCCAGGGAGGAGCCCTCCCAGACACAGAACCCTCAGCACTCAGATGTGAGCAAACCCAGTGCCACTGTTCAGTGGATGTAAAACAAAACAGCCCTTTTTTTTTGAGCTGCTGACTTTTTCTGCACATGGGGCAAAGGGATGGCAGCAGCCCAGCATTTCTGCTCGGGGTAAAGCCTGCCCTGAGCCCAAAAGAGCATCCAGGAGCCTCAGCTGTGGGTATATACACTGGAGATCAGCCAACATCAAACCTCCCTGTACCACAGATCCACAAAATAAAAGGAAAAATTAGAGCTCAAGCCCATGCCTGGTTAGCTGCCAGCCCATATTCACTAAGTAAGAGACGAAACCTCTCCTGGCTTCTGAGGCAGTGGGTGGAGAGAAGGGCAGGGGATGCAGCTCAGAGACTTGATGGCCAGCACTCCCTAACGCCATGCAGGGGGCTGGACACACTCCTGGGTCTGGTCCACTGCTTCCACAAACCAAGCTGGGATTTTTGGTCAGGTCACATGCATAAACCAGACCACACTTCAAAGCATCAGCTGGGACACAGCAAAGATTTTTTTTTTGGTTTTCTAAATGAACACTAATGGACTGATGGCAATCCTGAACTTGATGCAATGATCACTAATGAAGGGCTGTTATACTGGCTCCCAAACCTGCCACTGGATCTTCTATTATAATGGTGATATCCCTGAGGCCTCCTAGGCAGACAGAGGAGGAGAAGGGCAGCATTAAGGGAGAGAAAACAGAGACAGACTAGTTACTACTCAGCAAGGACCTCCACTTCTCCAATAAAGGCAGCATCAGGGCAAACTCCCACAAACTGGTTGTCCCCTCACACCCCACTCTCCCCATCCCCATGCATTCACTCACTCAAGACCACAGGAGAACCCAGCAGGTTACCAGTGGGATGACATTCTACCAGTTGGAGGAGCCCAGACCCCAGTCCCATACCCCAGGCAAGCAAGGCCAGTGGAGAAGACCAGCTGATGCCACAGCATTGCTGCCATTTTCTAAGATTTTAGTAAAAGCTGGCAATACTAGTAACAGTCCAGCCCAGGGCATTCTGGGAAGCAAGATGTCATCCCATCATTCCAGTGTGGAGCTGGAAAACTAAGGGAAAAGACCAACCACTTGCCCACTGTCCCTCTCTCCAGTGTGATCCAAGGAATCAAGAGGGTGGCTAGCATCAGCCTTCTGGTACCAGAGACTCCCATGCCCAAAAGCCATCCCAGAAAAGCTGTCCCATTACCGTGCAACTTCCCAGAAGTCACATTGGTGTCAGAGTGTGAGCGCATGTGGCTCTTCTTGAGGATGCCCTGTGGAGCTGAAGACTGTCCCTCTGAGAAGCTGGACCGGCGCAACAGGCTCAGGCCCCTGCTGCCACCTCCACTTGCCCCCTGCTCTCCCACGGATGATACAGAGTCCAGCTTCTGGGAGCTGCTGGAGGAGAAGAGTTTGGAGCTACTGCTTTTGGTGCTGCTGGTGCTGGTGCTGCTGCATGCCCGGCCCCGGCGTCCCAAGTTCCCAATGGCCAGGTACTCCGGCCCGTCATTAACATCACTCTGTGGATCATCCTGACTCCCTGTCCAAGTATCCTCACTCTGGCTGGTGGTGCTGGAGCTCATCTCGCTGGCTGGAGAGAAGGGGTCTTTGGGTGAGGGGACGTGGAAGCGGGTGGCAGAGCTGGGCTGCTCCAGAGGGGACCTGCCCTCGCTGAAGGAGGAGGACCGGGTGGACAGGCAGCGCTCCTGGGGCTGGCTGGAGTTGGAGCTGCCACAGGAACTCACTGGTCTCCTGTCTGGACAGAGGCAAGGAGCATGACTTCACACACTCTGGCACAAGGAGACAAGGACATCCTTGCCACATATCCTGTGGCAATGAAGCTTGTGGCTTCACACCAACACATCCACCCACCACAGGCAAATCCCTTCCTCCCAGAAGGCTTCCATACTCATTCACCCCAACAAACACACAGGCAGATAAAAAAGTAAAGTCTTTTCTGGGTCTACCCTAAGCTCCCCAGCCTACCCTTGATACCTGAGAGGCCAGAGGAGGCTGGATGTTGGAGGCTGGAGAAAGACCCAAAGCAACGTTGCTGTGTGCAAGTGGCAGCAGGAACACACGGGGATGCAGGAAGGGCAGTCAGGCTCTGACTCTTCTTGGTCACTGGAGATGCACTGTCACTCTTCCTGGTAAGCTGAAGAGAGGTGGCATCATCAATAAACCAGCATCTATGGGGCTACGTGTCAAAAGAGCAGCAACAGAAAGGGATCAACATGCAAATGCCTGGTCACCAACCACAAACGATGTGGCAGCCCTGGGAATGTGAGGGTGGGGAGGGAAAAACATGGCAGCACAGAAGGGAAGCAGCTCTTTGTTCACAGGACAGATTCCTGTTGGGAAATTACCAGGCTCTCAGTGAAATGATCCAGGCAGCCCAGTGCCCCTGGCAGACGGCTCTTGTGTCCCTCACCACTGTGATCACACATCTCTCTTGTCCCAGCAGAAGGATCTGACGTGCACAGGGATGGCAGTGACGTGCCGGCCAGCTGAAAGAACACAGCCCCATTTAACGAAGCCTCACTAATTGCTCTCCTCTGGGGACTCTGTGCAAAGAAGGCAGCTGCTGTTTCCCTCCTCTGGAGAGGGGGCAGCTGGCACAGGGCTGCACAGGGGGTGACCGGCATAATGAGCAGGAGTTGGCACCCAAGGGTCCTGGGATGTTGCCCATCCCCTCAAGAGGTTGACTGTCCCTCATGACCAGGCAGCTCTGCATGCCAGCCCTGAAGCCTGGGACTGTTGGGAGAGTGCTTTAAAGGTGCCTCTTACAAGGAACTGGTCCTCAGGTCATCCACTCAAATCCTTGGTGCAAGCCTAAATCAAGGTGCCCCACTACAGACTCCACACAGCCACCTCCACCACCCTGACCCCTTACAGGTCACCCAGGCAGGATAAGGACCAGCTCCCCACTCTCTTCCCTCCTGGAACAATTTTTACCAGTTCCAAGTCCAGCCTCTTGTCCAAGAGCTCTGCATGCCCTGAATGTGACCCTGAGGGAGCAGCCACAGCCAGTTGGCATCTGGAGAGAGCCAAATGTAAAATCTGGGACCTGAACTCACCATGGAGGTGTCAATCTGAGCCAGAAGCCTGGGGTTGTTCTGCTCAACAGCTTCCAGGCACTGGAGCATGGCCGTGACGTGGGCGTCACTGAGCAGGAAGGCAGTATCTGGGGAGGAAAAAAATGCTGCTCAAGGGAGTCCCTCTCACCCACACACTTTGACACACCAGTTGCTCACATGCAAACCAACTTTTCTGCTGTCCTCCCTCACACCCACACAGCTTGGAAATGCCACCAGCTAGATATTTTCCTAGTAAGAAGGAAAAGCCCATTGCTCTTTACCTGTGTAGAACTTCCTGATGTACTGCCGGTTCCCCAGGAGCGGCCTCAGCTGTGCTGACAGGCAGTGGCACTGCAGGCTGTGCTGCAGCCACAGCTGTGCTATGGCCTGGTCCCCTGGGCCCTCAGGGTCACGCTGGCCACTCTCCTGCAGGCTGATGAACTGGAAAGGGACATCAGGCACAGGTTAAGGCAGGCAGAGGCAACAAGGGGAGCAGGGCTTGTTCCACCCCATGGCTTTGGTTCCCTTGATAACAGCAGCTTTCCCATGCCAGTCACCGTCAGCAGGAAAGAGGGCATGCCCCAGCAGATTCCCAGCCACCAGGGAGGCAACAGCACCAGGCAGGAACAATGCTTCAAAGGTCAGCCAGTGACCAAAGTCCTCTGACAGCCACCAGCACAATGAATTTCTCATGCTCGCTCTCCCACCCATGAGCCTTTCCCCTAACCTGGAGGGACCTCACATTCCCAAATCCAATCTGACCCCAGAGGTGACGGTCATTTTCTTGCTGACACATTAACTGGGAAAAGCTATGGCAATGCCTGAGCTGCTGCAGCTTGCAGAGCTGGACTGGAGTTACAGTTACACGCCCATTCCCCCAGCAGCAGGCTGCACACAGGGACCACCAGTGCCCAGCCCTTTGTGCCCATCCACAGCAGGAACCATGGCTGTCAGTACAGGGCACCTGAGGACCAGGAGCATCCCCACATGCCAGTGGTTGGCACAAGTCAGGAATGGGAGAATAAATGCATGGTGAAGTCACAACCCAGAAATGGGACAGGCCAGACCCTTAGAGATCTGTACAGACACATGAATCGCCCCTGCACACACACAAGCACTGCCTGTGCCAGTTCCCTTGGTGATGTCTGCTGCACCCAGCCCAGCAGAACTGGAGAGTGGCCTGGGAGAAATAAGCAGCCAATTGTCTCAGCCTAAGCCACACTGAGTTGCCAGGACACGGCTTGTACCCAAAAACACGGCTGTGTCAGCCTCCACAAGCCATGGAGCCACTTTACTCACAACAGCCCAGGCACCACTGTCCCATGGGTGAGGCTCCAGCCCAGCTGCCCTCTCCCCTCCCACTGGGCACACAAGGCCACCCCACCAGAACCCACCTTCTCCAGGTGATGAGCAGAGCCTGGACTCAGCCAGCGAATGTCCTTCACAAAGTGCCAGTAATCCTTCTGTCTGCAGCACACCTGCCCAGGACAGGCACAGTCAGGTACCACCTCCCAAGTGCCAGTTAAATCAGCACATCCCTGTTAGTCCCTTGCTGCTATGAGAGGCCACGCTGTTTGCCTCAGCTTTATTCAGACAATGAAGGGTTTTCTTAGTTATTCTTCTCATTAGAGAGGAACTGCAACAGAGTTTCTGTTTTCCTCTCTACCCTATTGGTTGTAAACACAGACCCAAAAAGTGTCTCTTCACCAAAAAGCTGATTATTTTTACTTCCATCTCTATTTCCTCTTTCACAAGTGACAGAGGAATGGCTTCTGTTCTGGTGGTTTATTTAGTTTGGCAGGGGAGTAGTTTGTTTTATAAGACTAGAAAATTAACATGGCAATTTCAGTTTTCTAGACTGAATTCAGTTTTCTGGACAAACAAAATTAATTCTAAAGTTTAAAAACCTCTTACCCTAGTTTTCTTAATGTGTGCATATGGATTTTTTCACCTTTTTTAAAAAATTCCCAACTGTAGGCAAAAAAGTTGCCAAGAAAATAAAAAGTAAACGGAAATGTTTTGCTGGACCAACTATGAGCCAACTGCTGTTTGGAAGCTGTATTTTTATGGGCCTCCTTTTGCAACTGATATTGCTTGATGGGTGCCACACATGCCTGATCAGAGGAGGCATTCCTGAGTGGAAGAGCTGTCTTTGCCTATCGTAAAAGCACTGAGGAAGGTAACACACCATCCTGCTTTGCAGGCATGAACTGCTACCAACAGACAGATGAGTATAAAGCATTTAAACCTCACTTCCTGAAGCCTGTGAATAGCAGGTCTGTCAGAAGGGAGCACTGCACTCCTCACATGGAAAACGAAGCTCCTCTCTCTGTTGATCTCCCAGAGAAGGTCCCTGGTTCATGCAGCTGGGGACTAACAGGAACAGAGCAGCAATTCAACTAATGCTGCCTGTAAACGTAATAAATCCAGGGAGCAAAGCTCCCTGCTCAGACAACCTGCCAGTCTGGCTCTTCCTGGAGGTTTATTAGCTTGGGTGCAGCACTGCATAGGTGCAGTTTTCCTGATCTGGGACCCAGTTGGCCTGTGCAAGCTGCCTGGGGCTCTTCTGTGTCATTTTCTTCTCTCTGGGTGGCAGAACCACTGATGGGAAGTCTGTCCCCAGGGAAGCCCTGCAGCCTTGCTTCAGCTTTCCACTGTAAATTAATTGTGCTGGTAATTGCAGGCTGAAGAGGAGATCTTCAAGCCTCTCTGCTTGACATTGTCACCAGATGAACAGCAGCTGTCAAAAACACATGTTCAGATAGGAGACACTCTCTCAGAAGAACAGGAATGTTGCAAGGCACAGTTAGGAGTATAAATAACAACAAAAAAAAAATGTCTCTGCAGGGTTTGTAACAAAGCACCCTAACTGACACCTTAGAATGAAAGTTCAGGTTTTCAACTGGTAAGAAATGAGATGGTGTTTCAGCAGTTAGTCCCTTCCACATCCAAATTAATTGTGCTGGTAATTGCAGGCTGAAGGGGAGATCTTCAAGCCTCTCTGCACACAAGTGGGAAAGAGAAATTCTTCCAGGCAGCCATGGAAGGGGGGAAGGCTGGGTGAGCAACTGCAGGCACAACAAGAGCCTGGAAAGAGTGATCCCATTCACGCAGAGCGCGGGGTTGGCTGCCAGCTCCTGTTACTGACACAGCTAACCAGAAACAGTAAAGATGCAAGGTTTCTCTTGCCAGGCCTCGCTGGGGACTTGTCCAAGTGCAGATGATATGGGGTTGACTCACTGCAAATGCAATTTAATCGCTTGGCTGCAGCAGAAAGAGAGGAGAGAGGGGCTGGCCTCAGCACGGGAGGCACAAATACTTAAAAAACCATATTGAAAGTAGATGAGAAAGAAAGAATGTGCACCCAGGTCCCTCTGACAACCACAGGCAAGCTCAGTCCCTGCTTAGATCACCTCCCACCCTGTTAAAAGCGCTGTGCCCACTCTGCTATGAGCATAGAAGTGAGCTGTAGCACCTGCTTGAGACAGGCACTGAGGCTGTCACAGACAAACAGACAGAGAGTTGTACTGGCAGCACAGAGCCATACCTTGTCATGGATGAGCCCATGGTAGAGGATGCTGTGCATGTCTCTGCAGAGCCGTTCCAGGCCACCATACTTGGACCAGACATTCGGGTTGCTTATGGACACCAAACCTTCCACTGTGGTCTTCAGGTTGCCAAGGAGCTTCCAGTGCTCCTTCCTGCAGAGGAACACAGCAAGATATAGCAGAGATACAGCAAGAGGAGCTTCACAACAGGAACATGGTATTGCACTCTCTCGAAGGAAGCTCTGTTCAGGCTGAAACCTTTGGTGGTCCAGAAGCTGGAAAAGGTGAGCTGAAGCACTTTGCACATCCCTGTGGTCTCCCACACATGGTTTGTGGACAACAGGCCACACTGCAATGGTTCTTCTGATGAGTGGTAGCCACTACCAGGAGACAGACAGAACAGACTGATGGTTCCTGCAATGTACTACATGCCCTGTCTGGCCAAAAAAGCTGGGGATTAACTTTTCTAGCAGGCTCTTGCTTCACTGCCATGTTCTCTCTAAGAGAGCAGCAGCCCCTCAGGAGCACAGCAGCTGTGTGGAAGGGTGTGAGGGCTGTCACATTGAGCAGACCCTGTGTTTACAGAGCAGCACTCCCTGAGCAATGCACATCACATGGAGAGCTCCAGCCCTGTCAGGATGCAGAGGTGCTCCTCTCCCAGGGAGGTGACACTTCATCTGCATCTCCAGCTGTACAGCTGCTCTCTGGGCCCTGACCTGCTGTAGGCACAACTTGCAAGAACAATATCATGTTATGGACAGAGATTAGCAAACTGCTGGTGAACTCTAGAGTATGCACAACAGTTCATCAGTATCATCCTCTTTGGCTGCTCTGCACACAGCAAGAAATCACCGTTATCTACCACAAAGCAGAAATGATGGTGCAGAGAGGTAACATCATTTGATTATGCAAAAGCAGCTTTGGGGAAGGAAGCTTTGGATGACTAAGGTTCCCACTCAAGCTGCTTGACATTGTCACCAGATGAACAGCAGCTGTCAAAAACACATGTTCAGATAGGAGACACTCTCTCAGAAGAACAGGAATGTTGCAAGGCACAGTTAAGAGTGTAAATAACAACAAAAAAAATGTCTCTGCAGGGTTTGTAACAAAGCACCCTAATTGACACCTTAGAATGAAAGTTCAGGTTTTCAACTGGTAAGAAATGAGATGGCGTTTCAGCAGTTAGTCCCTTCCACATCCAAAACCAAACTGGATTCCCAAAACACAAGGGGAAAAAGAAGGAAAAAATCTTAAAATAAATAACACTATTTAAAACTGCTCTCATTCTCATCCCTTGGGGATCAAAGCGTGGGCTGCATACTTCTGGTAATTAAAACAAAGCTTTTCTCACCAATACTCTCTTTTTGAGACTTGCTCACTACTGCCAAACTGATTAGTTGAACAAGCAGATCATTAATTATTGGCTCTGCTTCAAGCTTCCCATTCACTTCCCTTCCTCATGAGGGAAATATCACCACTTTCAGTGCCCACCTAAGCTTAAACCACACAGAAGCCAACCCATCCCACAGCAAAGCCTGTCACCCTGACAGCACCAGAGCTCTAAACCAGACCTGCAGTGCACATGGCAGCATGTGTATGTTTATGTTGCACTTAGACTAATAGGCACAGGGCTTCATCTCAGAAGAGACTGAAGAAAACTGCACACATATAAATAAAAGACAGCTTCCTGAAGGAGATACAGCTTGGGGAGACACAAAAAAATGATTCAGCTCTGCTGAATTTTTGGGCTTTTCCCATCCCTGCCCTCAGCAATGCAGATATTCGTTGTCTGTGGATGCCCAGAGAGGAACTGGCTGTCCCTGGTCAAAGAGCACCAGCAGCCACTGAGCTGAAAACATCAGGAGCTCCACCCTATGATACTCCTAACACTCAAGAGTCAGGAAATGCAAGTGAAAGCTCAGCCACGCCACTGATATTCCAAGTCAGTGAGTCAGGGGAACTCCCTCCCATGATACTGCATGCTATAAAAAGCAGGTGATGCACACAAGGATGTGAGGGTAGCACACACAGAGATGTGCATTTCCAAATGAATGGTCTCATTAAAGGACTTGTGCACATCTCAGAAGGTAGGAAACCAGGATCCATGGCTCTTTGCTAGCACGGGGAAACTAAGGGGAAGTAATCCTTGAACAAAATAAACTCAAAATGTTAAAACATTGAACACAGAAGCACATAGAGAATAAGCTACATACTTAAAGCACCTTCGCAGAGATGATCTGGAACCCACCAAAAGTGAATTAAATCCTGGTAAGGACAATAAGTATCCTAGGGAACTTGTTGGCCTAAAGCAGGTGACAAGTTGGTCACACAAGACCTTTCTAATACACAAACCCCAGCTGTTTCTGGGCTGGAACAGAAAAGCACACAGCGACACAAGGCTGAAGAAATGATGACCCATATAGTTGGCTGCAGGTGGCAGGGAAATTGAGAGAGCACAGCTAACCACATTTCAGCTTTGACTGCACTCTGGGGCAACCCTGAATTAGCAGCAGG
The DNA here is from genome assembly GCA_024734555.1 of Trochalopteron elliotii. NCBI lineage: Eukaryota > Metazoa > Chordata > Aves > Passeriformes > Leiothrichidae > Trochalopteron > Trochalopteron elliotii. The sequence continues at coordinate 1,083,442 of JANPWX010000109.1, read as the reverse complement.
GTTTGCTCCCCTCCCAATGAGAGCCTGGGTTTCAGCTGCCAGGAGGGATGGAGAAAGCCCAAGTTCCCTTTTCTGTTCTCTCTAAGAAATCTGCTTTTTTTTTCCTGAATAAGGAGAATTCTCCTTTGCTAGTGCTATAGAAAGCCTGGCATGGGGTAAGGCCAATTCATATTACATTATGAAAACACCCCAATTTACATTAAGGGCAAAGTGAGTAATACCCCAGAGGGTATTACAGAACAAGACCAGAGCTTCCCCTGCAAGAACCACACATGCTTCTGCTCTCCTGATCTAGCAGAGCTCGGTTCCCCCAGCTGGAAGGGCCGAGGGTGCTTGCAGGGGCTGTGGAGCAGCAGTGAGATCTCAGCTGCATTCCTCTCCTCCCTTAAAGACAACCTCTGATCCAGCCTCCAATTTTAACTACCAGTTCCACAAACTTGGCACTGGATCTCCTTCCTTTACCACAACAAACTCCATCTTCAAGCATAGCAACATCAACCTGCCACTGGGAACTGTCCCAAACATAACTGAACCTTTTAAACTGGAGTGATAAAAGACAGAATCCAGCCTTGTAGCAAAAAATGGCTTAATGCTGCCACTACTGACAACAAGGAATGCTGCTTGCTCTTTCAAGGCTTTCTCAGCCCCTCCATGCCAGCAAGGGTAGGAACTTCTTTTGGTCCAAGTCAGCAAATGTGACTCACAGCAGAGGCAGGGAGCCATGCTGCTGACTTCTTCATTTAAAATAAAATCAAACCCTGATTACTTTCTGAAACAGAATCACACAGGTAGCCAGTGTTCAAAAATGAAAAATAAAAATGAAGCTCATCTTTCTTGCCAGAAACATCATCTGCTCTGTATCTCCTGTGCTCTGCAGGAGGCACCCAGCAATGGCTGCCTGAATCCTGACCTCCACCTGGAAGACTCTCTTGATCCTTCTTAGAACACTAAAGAGGTTGGGGTAAGGATGCTGAGGTTATGGAGGGACTTCTGACAAATCTCCAAGGACACTCATTCCTCCTGCACAAACCAAAGATGCCACGTACCCTGCCCTGCACAGAGCCTGCTCCCGCCTCCTTGTCCCCAGATCTCCCAGACAACCAGCAGCCCCTTCCCTGGACTCCCCCGCCTGCTCCTCCTCCGGCAGGCTCAGCACTGCTGGGAAAAGGGATTAAAGAAAGCCAGGCTTCGTGCAATTCATCTGCAGTCACAGGGAGTGGCTGACGAGGCAGAGGAAGCCAGAAGAGCTCTGCCAGCCCAGCAGGGATGGGCAGGAATAGCTGAGCAGGCTGGCTGGAAAAAGGACACACAGGGTAACTTGCATCCATGCCAAAAGCTGGCACTGATAGAAAATGGGGGCACAACCATAAAAGGTGCCCCAGCAAACACAGAGGTGCTGCTTTCTGACGCATTCTTGCTCTGCACCGGCAAAGGATGAGGGAAGAAAATAGGGATTAAAGGTGTTTTTCAACCTTCCCATGGTAGATAGCTTTACCTGCTCATCTGGCTAAGTCTCTCACAAGCAGATGACCACAACCCGTGGACCCAGGGTACTGTCCATTGGGCTTCAAACTGCACAGGACCTGCCTGTGACAAGCATGCAGGCAGCAAGAGGCAGTGACAGGCAGAGCAGATTCCTACAGCAGCCCACCTCCCTGAGAGCAGCTGCTCACTTTCCTCCATTGCTCACAGCACAGGTTCTCTCTAGGAACCCTCTCCTCTGGCTCTCTTGTCCCTGAGAGTCTTGCTGGTGCCAGAAACAAAGGTGGCAGCTTTTTGCTAACCTGCCCAGCTGACCACTGGTCCATCTGCTCCCCCTAGGACTGCTGTGTCCTCTGCACCACCCCAAGAGCCCTGCTCTCTGCCCAGCAGGACAGCACTAACCCTCCTGCCTCCAAGGACAGTGTCCTCCCTGGACATTGACATTACTGCCCTGGCACTCGATGCATTTCAGATCTGCTGCTGGGAGGAAAAATCCAGCACAAGAGCCTCATTTTTCTCTCCTGTGCTGGCAGAAGGATGGACTTCAGCAAAATAACTTTTGCTTCCGCATTTTCTGTAATCCACAGGAAGATGGATCCAGTGATCTCTGTCTTATCGCTATTGGTAACTGCCACAATCCAGTGTGAAACGGCACCTCACTGGGAATAAAAATGCTAACCATGTCACACAAAGAACAAGGCAGTGTAAGGCTCATGTGGGATCCTCTTCAAGGCATCTGTGCCAGCCAGGAGAACAAGGAGGCTCCTGCGTGTGCCAGCACTGCTGGGGGGATGATGCCCTCCTTGTCCCTGGGGGAGTGCTGGGGGTGGCACCACCCCAGCTCTATTAGTCACACGATGGCAGAGTCTGGTAGTGCAGGACTTGTGCTTGCAAAGGCAAGAAAATGCACAAACATGAGCCTGGAAAGACAAAGCAGTGAATGCAGCAAATTTCCTTTTACCTTTTGGAACCTGCTGTGTCTGAGCCATTAGTAAAGAGGGAGAACAGCTCGAACTGTACAAATCAGAAGGCACCCCAAACCTGTGCTGTAGCTTTAAAAGGACCGGTAGCATTTTCCCAGCTGATATGGCAAACAGGAATAGAGCAACTGGCTGAACCCCTCAGATAAGCAATGCTTCTCGCCCATATCAAGTTTCAGCTGCTCCTTGCTCCCCAGCCAACACTTCCAATTTCCATCTAACAGTCATCCTGTGTTTGTGTAAAACCATATTGTGCATATGTAAAAACCTGAAGTAAATAGGACTTGCCATCAAAACACCTCCAGGAAACAGCCTCTGCTGCTCATAAATGCTAACAAGAAAAACCAGGCCTGAAGCACATATGAAGACCATGCAGCCAAGGTCACCATGCTCACCACCAGCTACATGCCGGTGCAGGACCTCACCTTCAGGAATAAAGAGATAAATAAAGAAATTTCTATTCAGCACCTAGAAGAGGAGATGCAGATGACTTCCAGGAAGGGCAGGAGATAGAATTCCAGAGCAGCAAGCTGCAGAGCCACTGTAATAGTGGCAGCACGGTGTTAGGGCAGGGCGGTTTCGCCCTTAAGCTCAAGGTGTGTGAAGTAGATGCCTGGCACCTGCCGTGTTGGCCACGGCTGATGGGGGACAAAGGGGGGCAGAGCATCAGATACGGAGGATACACACCCGCGGCTGTCACTGTCCCTCCAGTGGCCAAGACTCTTCCCCAGGGCATGGAGTAGAGCGATGTGCTGGCCCCGGGTCGGGTGATGGCTCTGATAGCCCGGGCCACTGTGTGCTTCCTCCCACGAGGGACTGAGCCGGGGGCATGTCACGCTTTGCAAGCAGTGATCTCACTCACGAGGGGTCTGTTCACTCCCTCCTCGCCCCCAAGTACCCCCACACTTGTGCCCTGGCGCTGGCTGTGCACACACTCCCACACACCCACGCAGGACGTGAGCTCTCCAGGAGCATCCCCTGCGCACCCCTACTGCTGCCCAAGCACCACGGCACTGCTGCCGCCCGTGTTCCTGCACGCACATCCCCCGCCGCGTCCCAGATACACTTACACAGACACACACACGCGAGTGTGCGCCACCCCACGCGTGCACACGCAGGACGCTGCCGCCCCCAGGCGCACACACACGCCGCCCCACAGCCTGGCACCGCCGCTGCGCACCGCACCCGCGCCCCGTGTCACGCCTCCAACAGGCGCCCA
>JANPWX010000109.1:1054993-1069793 GCA_024734555.1 Trochalopteron elliotii | reverse complement strand
CCGGGGGCTGGGCACGGCGGCGAGTCGCGGGTGTGTCACCGGGAATCCGGGGGTCGCGGGACCTGGCGGGGAAGAGCCGGGGCCCCTTTGTGTCGCTTGGTGGTCTGAGCAGGCCGCAGACCGGGCCACTGCCTGCGTTTGGCCCAGTGAGGCCCTCAGTACTCGGGCCTTAGGCTGGGTGACCCTCGAGGAGCGTCCCAGGGCCTCGCCTGGCGCTCATAACTACTGGGAGGGATGAAGTTTGGTGGTCTCTCAGCCGGCCTGGCTTTTTTATTCTTCTCAGGTTTGGAAGTCGGCAGTGGCAAGTCTTCCGTCTAACCTCTTTGCAGTATAAGACCAGTCACACCAAGCATGACGTCGCCTCTACCACGTAGTTTCCTGTGACTCTGCCCCGTTGTCCCCTGCCCTTCTATTGCGGGGGGTGTGTGTTAGGAAGTTGCACAGACTCATTACAAACCTGCAGAGCTGTGTCTCTCCAGTGCGGGAAACTGACATCCACACTGTAGATACTTCAGTGAGGTATCTCAGAGAAGTTCTGTTCTGGTGCTGTGTGCTTAGTCCCCTTAACAGTCAGGGACAATTTGGTGTGTTTGTGGACTGCATCTTCCGGTTTTATTCTGTTAGAAAGAAAAGTTTTAATTGGTTTTGTACACTCCAGGACTGCTCTGTGATACTACCAGAGCATGATAGATTGGTGCTATCAGGAGACTTTGTTCAAAATGCAGAATCACAGTGTGAACTGAAATTATTAATGGTGGATTTGGCCTCTTTGTGGGCCACCATAAAATAAGAGGATTTCTACAATTTCTGTAAATAATTCAGTGGAGTTCTTTGTTTGGGCACTGGAGGTAACTTGTGAAATGATGTTTAGAGTTTGTCTGAATGTAGAGTAGTGGTACAGCATTCATTGAAAACTAAATCTGTTTTTAGCCATTGCATATAATCTTTGTTTTCAGGGTTGCTAATAGAGTTATTGATCCTGGCTTGTTGTATTTTCACATATTCTAATGTTTCCTGGCTGAGTTAACCTTTCAGTCAGTCACTGCTACATGTCCTGGCCATTAACGATAGCAGACTGCAAAGGACTGTTGTAGTGTCATGAGGATGTTGTTTTAGAGTTGTGTTATGAAGTGGGTGTGTCCCTCAGCTTCTTTGGGTGTATGAAAACATTTTCACCCCAGCTGCTGTCCCCAGGTGAAAGCTCTGTGTCAGGTATAACCAAAGAGAAGATGCAGTCCCACATCACAGTGTGTTACCAAAGAAACTGACATAACCTTAATCTAGGAAATGTTAGGATTGAGATCATGATGTTGAGTAAATTGTCATATAGTAATAAAGATTAAGCATGTTTTGGTTGTGTTATGTGCAGCTCATGTGCAGCTGAGCTTCCAGTTTGATTCTGTTCCCTGATAACTCTGCTGTTCTAGCTGTAGTTGTGGTCTCTGATCTCATGCAAGATAGAAGACTGCTTCAGTGTGGCTCCTCTAAACAAATGCATGAAGCCCCAAATGTCCTTCGTTTACCCAAATAAGAGAATAGCTGAAACTGAAGTCCTTTTGCTTAAAAAGTTGTAACCTTGTGTGCAGCAACTTGCAAAAATTTGATTTAAGATGAAGCAGATGAAGTGTGAAGCATGAATCTGTGTTTGAAGTGGCTTTGGTTTCCTTTGTGTATAAAAGGATGGTTTGGAATCCTTGTTCCAGAGACAATTCCTTTGGTAAAGAAGATTGAGTAGTTAGCAAACCCTGAGTGACCTGTATCAGTATTCTTGTCCTAGCAGATTTTTGCAGCAAAGTGAATTGATTTTCTCTTGGCTTTCCTTTGACAGCATTCAAACCACTGGATAACAGTGTTGTGTTTTTTGTTGTTTGTGGGTTTTAAGTGGTTTTCTCTGTTCTACCCCTTATGAGTCCATTTGAACTCAACCACAAACACAGTAACCCCATTTCCATCTTTCCTTGACTGAAAAAAGACTTCCCACATATTTAGGGAGGCTCCCTATTGAAACATGACATTTTTAGTCAGTTGTGCTCTCATGATACAGATGCAGTAAACACAGTTTGACAGTTTCCTTTAAGACGCTTTTGTAAACAAGCTGACAGTCAGATAAAAGCTGCCACACCTCTTGCTTTGCTCTTCTCTCCTGAGCTGGCTGCCAGGTCAGGAAATCACACTGGTGTAGCATAATTTGCACTGGACAGACCTGCTGTTCACTTTTCATCAGCTTGTTTCTTACACATATTTTTGAACTGATAATTAACTTGTCTGAGATTGTTCCCCTGGATTATAGATAAGGTGATTGCTTTGGATTGTAGGTTCCTGGGGAGAGGTGTCTTGCTTGCTTTTTCCCCATCATTTCAGTCTTGGTGAACATCTGAAGACAACTGATGGTCTGAGTTGTCTCTGTCTGATCTTTTTTAAGTAGCTTAGGATGAGAGAACTACAGCTGGAATTGGCATTTTATCTGAATTCTGCAAAGTCTGGGCATGAGATTGGATTTACATTTTTTTAAACATTGTACTACAAAAACGAGTGGAGTCATTCAAATTAAAATTGAATGCTGGGCCGAATGCCATGATCTTACATGTGTCTTGCATTTTCTGGATATATGTAACTGCCTCCCTTTTGCTGGGGCATTGTATTATAAAGTGAGTTCTATAAGACTTAACAGGGGCTGGATGTTTATAGTGCTAATGTTTCTGGAACCTTAACTTGTATATGCTGCCTTTGCAGGATTGATTGGTCTGTCTTCTGTGACTCCAGGCTGTTTGGGGTTTTTATTCAGTATGTCAAATTTTATACAGCATGTCAGTTTTTCTTTTTTCTTCTTGTAGATGATATAATCAAGCTGAACAAGAAAGAAGAGAGAAAGCAATATTCTCCCAAAATAAAAAGAGGGCTTCAGCAGAATCGAGCTCAACAGTTCAGTTCACAAGGCTCCAAGTGGGGAATCCAACAGCAGAAAGGTATGTGCCAAACATAACACAGATTCCACATTATCTTTTTTGAGCTGAAAGGTAGAATAATGCAATTTATGGATGGACTTGGTCAGTTCACATGTCTTTCAAACAGTGTCTTTTGATTATAATTCAGGGATATTTTTAATCTATTTATACTTGGTTTTATTTCTGATTCTGCGTGCAAAGAAAATTGACGTGTTTGGCCACCAGGGAGCTTAGATGCTTGAGGGTCTGTCATTGACTCAAGGAAGAATTGGCTTGCTTTCTGATTCTTCAAATTAATTTTAATTTTGGAAATTGTGATGATACCTTACCCCTTCTGAGAGATGGACAGAATAAGTGCTTATGCCAAAGCCTCTGTACTGGGAGGTGTGGAGGCCTTGCCAGAGCTCAGAGCTTTGTGTAAAAGAAAAGAATATTTGCTGGTTAGAATTCTCTTTATAGGCCTCCCCAAAGTATCTGTTACTGCAGACTGTGATCCTGGCTCAGGAACACTTAAATGGGTAGTGCAGAGTGTGAGTTGGCTTTTCTTGCTATGAGCTTGAGATGCAAAGGAAGTACTGTGTCAGCCTTCTTAAGCCAGTGTTTTTACAGTGGAATTCAGAAAGGGGAAGCCAGTGTTTTAACAGTGGAATACAAAAAGGGGAAAAAGTCATATAGGCAGGGAGTGAGGAGAGAAAAAGTGTGCAATAACAGCTTTGCTGTAGGTTCCCCTGAGTAACTCACAGTTCCATGGATAAACAGGAGATGTTTTAAAATTATTCCCAGGTTTTAGTCGAGTACACGGATAGCTCCTGCTTGAAGTGAAGACTGGTTTTGCTTGCAGTTAGTTTTGAAAAGTATCTATTTAGTATAGGATGATCAATATGTGGGATAATACTGTCTGATAAGAAAGCTTACCGCCTCAGTATGAGCTAATTAGGTGTTTAGGTTAATACATGTAATTTCTTGTTTAGTAGCATTCCTTTTAAACAAAGACACATCTGTCTGGTGTACTCACAATGATCCCTGTATTATCTTTGTCTTGCTTAGTGTTTGTTGTAGCAGCAACTCCTCCTTTGTGTCTTAGACACAAATGTCTTTAGGGATCAGTGGAATGTTGTGTTAGTCAGGGCTCAGAGGAGTTTTGGTTTCTGTGCAGGCCCACACAACTGTGTTACTTGTATGTCTCCAATAAATTGGTGACAGGGCTGGAAAAAAATTTACATCTCTCAGCCCAAGTGTGAGAATATTTGTGTGGGTGAAGAGTAAGTGAATTTAAGTTGTAGATTATCAAACATGTAGGCTCTGTTTATAACTGCAGTTGTCAAGTGCAATTGTTTATCATCAAAAGAGCACAAAAGAAGCAAGTGTTAGGATTTAGAATTTTAGGAGAAACTTGATCTGTATACATGAAACTCAAAATACTACTGTTTTGGGCAGTTACTTTTCTCTACTGGAACTGTACCAGCTTGCCTGCCTGTGCTCTAGGAAAAAGCAAACAATTTCTTTACAGAATTTCCAGATTCATGATACATTGTGAATAGTTTCAACTACTCCCTCCTATTTAGCTTGACATATTTTCTCCCACTGAAAACAAATCTCTTACTTTGTTTGTAAGGAGAAGGTGTCATTGAATAATTGTCAGCATTCTAGTTATTAGTCGGTTACCAGTAGATTTGTTGCTACTCTGTTGCTATTGGTGTTACTCTGATAAGTAGCAAATCCTCTGTGCACAACTGCAGAAACCACAAATGGTCAACAGTGTTCAGCTCCTTGTGGTTTTAGAAGTGGCTGCCAAACTTTCAGGAAAGAAGCAAGGAACTTGAGCTGGGATTCTATTCAGCTTTTGGTGGTAAAAACAGAGAGATGACCATTGTTCATTGAAATAAAAGTTGTCCTTGGTGATACACAGAATGCAACTGCACAAAGCCCTGTGCAGCCTGAGCTAACTTGGAGGTTTTCATTTATTTGAGCAGAGGTTGGTTTATAGAGCTGGGGAGGTCCCTTTCAGCCTAAACAACCCTGTTTCTCAGCTTTTCTCTTGGAAGAGCATTTGCTAACCAGACACAAAATGTGTGTACACAGCAGTTCTCCATGGCAAATTGATCTGAACTGGGTTCTGACCAGTGGCTTACCTCATGTCATGGCTCCTGTCTCATGAGGAAGCACAGATTTATTATCAATGCTGTTAAGTCAGATATGTTAATACTAAATGCATCTGTTGGTGGAGAGCTGACTCTTCAGTCTTAAATTTGTTTTGCAGTCTGAGGTTCTAGAGGGGAGGGTGCTTGGGAACAAAATTGGAGCAGGGTCTGTATTCATAGCATGAAGCTAAATGACTCCAGACAGGGTTAATCAAACCCTGGTAACTGGAGATACTAGAAACCTCACACTTACAAGCATTTTATATTCAAAAGCTGCTTTCAGTCCTCAGTTTTGGCTGCACTGCCATACAGACCTCTAATTGGAAACATTTCAAATGTGATATAATTCATGTGTTGTTTAATGTGCTTTTGTGGGCCAATTGCTATGTTCTTTCCTCCTAAGTCATGTCTTGGGAACCACTGATTCCAATAAATAAGTTTTGAAGCTGGTTTTTTTTTATCATTTTTAAATTAAAGGGGTAGTTAGAAGTTTGCTGAATGTGTAGGAAGCTGAGGAACACTCTGGTTTGGTTTTATGTTGTTCAGTGTTTGATGAAGTTCCATTTCAGAGTATTTTGGTAGTTTTCTGTGCTAGAAGACTCTTTAAGTTGTCTCTGCAGACATGTCAAATAAGAAATTTTCAACAGAAATTAATGCAATGAACTAGAGCAAAACTGTGCTCTGTATGAGAATCTGATCATTGCTGTGCTGGGGCTTGGGCCAGACCTGCTAAACAACTGAGGGACCAAATTGTCTTCAAGTCTAGTGGTGGCCTCTGCCCTAAGGCTTGAAATGTGCAGCCAAATAAGTTGTGCTGCCTGCAAGGCATCTTAAAGCATTGATCATTTTCTTTCAGGAAGAATTGTTGAGCTTTCTGTGCTTGTTGCAGGTTATGGGAAGAATCGTTTGGGGCGCAGAAAGAAGATCGCAGGGAAGAAACGTTCTTATGGAGTTATAACTGGCCTGGCAGCCAAGAAAGCTGTGGGTGCACACAAAGGAGTCAGTCCTCTGAACAGACAGCCACTGAGTGAGAAGGTAATTAATGCAACTCTGGTGATTCAGTCAGAACAGGATAAAAAATGAAACATGGGTGCTTCTGGAGAGTGCTACTGAAATATAAAATGGAGACAAATGGTACAAGTTTTTGTCAAAGGGGGAATGTGTAAGCTGAGTTCTTGTTTGTTTTGAGTGGGCTGGATAATGACTAGGTGTGAAAATAGTTTTTAATACTTAATTGGGTTGCAAGTCATGAGAGTTGAAGTACAGAAGTATATTCTGTGCAAGTACGGAGGGAGTTACTGTACTTTTACAAGGAAAATTGGTTTTCTTACAGACCAATGATTCAGCCAACCTGCAGGTGCTAAGCATGTGCTGTTACAAAAATGAAAGTTTTTGCAGAATACTAAACTCCATCAGTAAGCTCCCTTCTCTACACTGCTCCAGTTGCCTGCTTCATCTCATTCAGTATTGTAGAAAGGGAACTGCCTTTGGATTTATGAAGAAGACTAATTTTAAGACATGTGGGGCATGGATTTTTGTCAGTTATGGGAGATATGTTAATGGAAAAATGACTGCTAAGGTCTGCTGCTTTTTGTTTTCTCCTGAGGATGTGGAGAATGTAGAATTCATGAAATTGTAGAAGGTATTTTCAAATTACACTAGACTGTGAAAGATAGGCAAAGCTGAGTGTATTCTAATCACAGTTTGTAAATGGAAACTGAAAGAAAAATACTTGTGTGTGTATGCATACATTATGCTGTATATGTTTATTGTTTTTTTAAGAATGCACAGCGGAATTACCAGGTCTTGAAAAGGAAAACAAACCCACAGAGACAATCTGAAATGCAGAGAAAACAAGCTTCTGCCCTCAGGAGGCCTACCCTGCTAAACAGGAGGTAAAATACCAAGTCTGCTTTCTGAACACTACTTGGCAACTTTCCATAGTGAATCTTGCTTGACAGGACTGAGGCTAAGAGAAGAGAGTAGGTACTGGCAGTAGCAATATGGTTGAGACCCCCTTGTATGGGAAGTTCTACAAATCTGGAAGCCAAGAATGTGACAAACATGATCTCAAAACAAACCCAGATGTTTGTTATGATGTAGAGCACTCAGGAAGTACCTCTATTTGTGAGCACCTGGTATTCTGCCTGCAGTTAAATCACAGGCAGCCTATATTCTTGTGGAAGGTGTCTGTGCCCATGACAGAGGGGTTCTTTATCTAGGGGATATAGAATCTAGGGGATCTTTAAGGTTCCTTCCAACCCAAACCATTCTGTGTTTTATGATTCTATATGGAAATGGCTGCTGTGGATTTTGATAGTTCAGAAGTGTCAGCCATAGTTTAGTGAACTTTCTAAATGCTTTTTGTGGAAGCTGGTGCCATCTGCAGCTTCAGGGAAGCCATTGCATGTTTTATTTGTGCTGGAATTAACACATTATAAACTGCAACTGAAATGGTGTCCATGATAAAAGGATTTACTACATGACTGTATCGTGAAAACTGTAAGCAAACTTCCTTTATATGTATCAATTTTATTTTTTTTTTATCTAACTACCAATGTTTAAAGTGCTGGAGGATCCTGAGCAAAGTGAAAAGCAGAATTTATGACCATATTATCCTGTGATATATGAATATTAGGCTTCTATATACTAGCAGTGATTTCTCCATTTATGAGTAATGTCTTTCATTCCTAATGGATGAAGAGCTTATCCCAACTGAAGTGTTCAGCCTTAAAGAGGCAGCATTATGGACGTCCTTATGGATGTTTTGGTCACTTTTTTGACTTCCATTGTAGTCTCTCTAAGGTGTTCACTTTGGAGCCTTTTATAACTTTTTTTTTAATAACTATTGCAGGAATAACATGCCGTCCACTTTTGTCAGAATTGGGAACAAACTAAATCAGCAGAAAGATACTCGTCAAGCAACTTTCCTGTTTAGAAGGGGCCTGAAGGTAATACAAACTCTGAAAAGGCTGTTGGGCCACGTGTTCTAAGCTAACCTGTAACACTGATAGTAATGAATATACTTCAAATATCAGATTGGAGTAGAAATTTCAGGTGCACTGGGAAATAGCCACAGGTTCTTCTAGGGAAGTGCACTGGTTCTCATTAGTTACTGTTACCCATTGAGTCTTGCTTCACATTCCAGTGTAATTGAGCAATTCTGAGGGGCGTGGAACTTGTCAGTGTTTGAGGGTAGTTGCAAGGTATTATTTTTTTCTTTTAAAAGTTAATGTTAGAAAGCATTGCCAGCTTTGAGAAGTTGCCTTCAGGTGAATGATAGAGCAGAAACACGTTTTAGAATCTGATTATGGTTTGGTTTGCTTTTTTAGTTTTTTTAGGGTTATTTATTTCAGTTATTTTAGTTACTTAAAGATTTCTTAGTTATTTTTCATGGGGTGTAGAGATTAGAGAGTGCATAGTGAATGAAAAGTGATGGTTTTGGTTTTTATTTGTGCCCTCATTTTATATCTGCCATCATTGTGACTGTAAGTAGCTGTTGTCTCCCAGATGGATTGCAAAATTACAGAGAGGATCAGGAGCTAGACAGACTTCTCTTGCTAGTGTAGTAACATTTTGATGTGTCCTCCAAAATGTTGCCATTGCTCTGTTGGCAGTTTTGTTTAAATCATTTTGTGTTCTTAATGTAATTTCTTTGAAACGTCTTATGAAGGTAATGGGACTCTTATCTTTGAAGTCCCTCTGAAAGTACAACCCTGTTTGTGCAGAGCTTTAAACTTCTGGTTTTGAACTTCTGTATTTCCAGCTGCTACAATAGGAATTGAAACAGTATTCAAATCTGGTGTTTGTATTGATGTGTTTTCAGGTGCAGGCCCAAGTGCAGTCAACAGATGATCTTGATAATCAGACAGTAAAGAGAACTCGTCAGTAAGTACCTAATTTGGAAAACTTCACTTTTGTAACACATAAGATTCTCATTTTAGCTCAGACTTCCTGGCTATGATAATAGAAGGGGGGTGGATTTTTTTCCCCTCTAGGCACATCAACTAGAGCGACAGTGATCCTCCCCCTATTCTCAGTTATTTCCTAAATTATCTTCTAATTTAACCAGGAGAAGTTGGTTTGCATAAGACATTTGCAGGAATGAGGGGGAAGGTGGTAAGAGGAACAGACTAATCTCTAGCACTCATGAATACTGCATAGACTGGAAGAAAAATTCAAATGTCAGTGTTCTCCTGAGCTCTTGTTGTAATTTTCCTTTTATTTAATATGGATATAAGCTTGTGAAGCAGTTTAGAAATGAAAAAGGCAGAGCCCAATCAGGCCACTTGGCTCTTCCCCCACATACTCTGCCCATATCATTCTGTGCCTGCTGGGTGTTTGCAGGGTGTTTCTTGGGAGCACAACAGGCTGAGGAAAGCAGCAGCTCCCACAGAGCATAGTCTGTCACCTCTTGAATTTGCTTTGTGGGCCATTTTGGCCCCATCTGTGGCAAGGAAACTGAATGTTTTAAAAAAGTGAACTCTTGGGTCAGTGCTGTTGTTGTGGTGTACCATGACAGTGTGTGATTTAGTGCTGTCCTGAATAGGTGTAGGCAATGTAAAAGGTACAAGAACCAATAGCCAAGTGTCAATGGCATGAGATCTTCATACTGGCCAATATTCCAATAGCTTGCATATTCTTTGCTGGCCAATATTTTGGACATACCTTTAAAGATACCCTGACTGAAATCTCTGCACAATTTTTTTAAGTGATTTTTGTGTTTTCAAACTAGATGGCGAACTTCTACCACAAGTGGAGGGATCCTGACTGTGTCTATTGACAACCCAGGAGCAATCATAAGCCCAATGTGAGTTTTCAATTAAGTTCTGAAATGTTCTGAACATAAATGAAATTGCTGTTTTGAACCATTCAGTACCTTCCTTGCAAGTAGTGTTTCAGGTGACCTCAAAGTCACAGCTTCTTCTGAAGGCTTTTAAGTCTGGCCCCTTTCTGAGTGTTTCTGAGCAGTGTTTGAATAATATCACAGGTGGATCTCACACATTATCTCCCTCTTAGAAGCTTAATGTGGTGTATGAAGTGGAAGAGTGGTGGGCTGGTAGATTTTCATCTTGCCTGTCTCTTCCAAATCAGACCATGTCACAGCTGTTTTCCATCTCTGAGTAGAAATGAATGAGCACCTACTTGATGAATGATGGTAACAGTTCCTCCCTGATTTACAAAAATACTGCTGGACTTAGGCTTAAAGAGAGCATTGCTAGATTTGTGTTTGGGGAGTTGATGGTACTGTTGTTTATAGGTGGTATATTTTAAAAATGTCTTGAGTAGCATTTCCTTGGTAGCATTTTATCAGTAAGGAAGAATGTACCAATTTTTAATTTTTTTTTTTGTATTTATAGGATTAATTAACCACAAATTACACATTTGTCAGTAGAATTGCAGATAAAAAAATAAGATGGTTTCCTGCTGGGACTCGTCCTGTTGGATAACAGTAACAAATGGTCCCTTTTTTAGTTCTGCCTGACTTACCTTCTTGAATTTGTGCCCTCCAGCTCTTCAGCCAGCCTGGTCAAATGGCTTGATGACAAATTCATACCTCTATCAGCATTAAGGCTTTCTTGCATAAAACATGTGTTCATCATGTCCTTTGTAACATTCTTCTTTCACAGTTCCCAGAAATTACGATTGACTCGTAGTCCTGTGCCACCATTTCTGATGAAGAGGGACCAATCTGACGAGAAGAAGATTCCAAAAGGGGTTCCATTGCAGTTTGATATAAACAGTGTTGGAAAACAGGTAAATGCAATTTTCTTATAACTGTGGAAGTGGTTTCAAGAACCATAAAAGCCAGTGAGGCACTTCCCTCCTAGACTCGCAAGTGACAGAAAGAGAGAACTAGTGACTGCTGCTCTAACTCACTGTGTAACTTCAAGCAAGTAGCTAAACTCACTGTTCCTGTTCTTCTAGTTCATGCCTTGCATGCCCACATGATTTAAATGGGATTTAAAATTTTGAATATTTCTAAAAGGCTTCTGGTGTTCCTGCTGTGCTTGCATCAGCAGCTGTGAATAATTCAGGGATGAGCTGCTTTCAGCTGTGTGACCTGCCTGGAACCCTGGCAGCCAAATTTGTGAGGCAATTTTTGCTCTCCATCTAGGAAAAAAAAATTAAATGTGATCATGTAAAGGCTTGAAAGATGAGCAATTTTTACAAGTTTCGTGAAGATAGGTGATTTGGTGCAGCAGTCCTAATGGAATGGAAGGAATTCTTACAGGGTGACAGAGTTAAATGCTGTTCTTGTAATCAGCTCCTTAGTGCCAGCTGTAGAAAACTGCATAGAGTCAAGGCATTGATCTGCATTTGTTCCATCCAGGAATAAGAACTGTGTCAAAAATAATCTACCACTGTACTGTAAAATTAATTGAACTTCTGGATTAGACTCTAGCTTGCTGCCTTAGATGAGTGAACTGGAAAGCAACCTGCATTAAAACGGTGAACATGTTGCATTTGTTGAAGTTGCAGAGAATCTGTGTGGGAAAATGTGTACTGAAAGCTTCATTTTTCAGTCTGTCTGTCCTCAGTTGAACTTACAATATTTTGAGTAGACTTTGAGTATTAACATTATATACCATGTGTTCTTAATGAATTCTGAAAATGCAAGTTCTTGATGTGTAGTCCAATCTGATTTTTAAATGGTGTGGGAAGTGACAAAAAAACCCAAGTGAGGCAACTAAGGAGTCGAGTGATGATACAGACTGAAGAAAAAAGTATCGTGCCTCCATTACTTGATTAAATTAACCAAACACATTTAAAGTTGTGGTTAAATTACTTTATTTTTCAGACAGGGATGACGTTGAACGAACGATTTGGGATCCTGAAGGAGCAGAGGACAGCACTGTCTCAGAACAAAGGAAGCCGTTTTGTAACAGTGGGCTAACCTGGCAGATGGACTTGGGCACTGAGCCCACCTACCTAAGACCCTGAGATAAAAGTGGGCAGAAGAATACAGCATATGTCACTAGAATTCTCCAGACATCTTGCTAAGATGGTGGCAAAACTGTCTCTCTTTATTACTTTTACTTGGAATGGTAAAAGACTTGGTGCCCTGAGAGAGAAAAAGTGGAGAGAAACCCATCCAACGTAGTGGCCCCATCACCTGGTTGGAAAAGATTCTGTTGCCCAGCTGAGTTCTTTGACCCCTCTGTTATGGTAAAGATTGTTTAAGTGTTTAATTACAAACCCAGTTCTAGGGTTTTTTTATTGACTGCCTTTGAGCTCTCTTTCAGACTCCAGTTTAGCACAGAGCCTCAGTCCATGGATACTTTGGTAGCGATGTAGCGGCATTTTTCATGGGAGCATTGGTTCTGTACTTCTTTGTGCTTTTAAAGATCCATTCTTTTCCTTTCTTGAAAACTGTTTTGCATCCTCACATTCACAAATAAAGCTGTTAGCTGAGACCCAAAACTTGTAACTGGGATGGAGACTATTCTACTCTTATCCTTAAAAGTGGTCCAGATCATACACCATATTGGAGGAATACTGCAGAGGCAGTGTGAGTGTCATTTATATTCCAAATTGCTCAACATCATCATCCTCCTCTGTAAATGAAGTTTATCCGTCTCCTTTTCTTCTTAAACTTTTGACTTTTATTTATTTTTGAAAGGTTTTTCACAAACTTAATGCAATAACTTCACGTTTTTGAATAATATGATGAGAAAAGATACAGCAGTTCACAAGGAAGTCAGCAGTATGGTAGAGTTTCTCACCCTCCCAGATACAGGATTCTCATCCTGCATGCCTTGCCCCAGAGGATTTTCTCTAACTCTTAAAAATAGCTGGAGGCAAGCAGTCTCCTGGCACTTGTTTGTTTTTACCAAAGAGAGGTAAGATGTGGAACTGATCCGAAGTGGTCAGACATCTGGAAATTGTCTGAAACTGAGGAACGTTGCTGGAGGAAAGCCCTCAGTTTGCCAGCATGTGTAAGGCATTAGGCAGGAACATGCAGCCACCTGCTTTAAGTGTAGCTCTGTGCATCAGCATCTGCAGGACAGTAACAACTGGGGCATCCTCAATCTATGTTTATATAATCTCTAAAACTGAGGCAGCTCTTCAGAATTGCTTCCAGACCAGGCACTGATGATCTTGGCACTGCTTTTTGGCGAGGAGGGTTAGGTACAGTCAGGTAGGAGAGTGGCTGGCTTGCTGCATCCAGGAATGTTTATGGTGTTTGAAGCAGGTTTAACTCCTTTTCACATTCTTGAAGAATTTACATTTGATAGAGTTGGTTTCCTTGCATTTTTATCTCAAATTCCAAGTTAACTAGCATATACTGGCATCTTCAATCTTGAAGAACACTTGACAGCAGAAGGGCTTTTTTTTTTTTGTATAGTTTTGAAGTCAGAATGCACTCTGATGCTAAATAGGACTTAAACCCTTATTTTTAATGTTGAAAAATATACCTTAGCAGAAGAAAACTAAATGTAATGGTGTTAAGGTTTCTTTCTCAATTACTAGTAGGATTTTTTTTTAAATAAATGTCCCACTGTTAGGATTTGAATAGGTAAAGTGTAGTCAGTCATCCTGTTTCAGTGTATACGTTTTCCATGTGCCAGGATGCAACAAAAAAAATTCTTTTGCATCAGCCTAGATGCAAAACATTGATGCAGTGCATCAAAAATGCTAGTTTGTATTTAATGAGAAGATGCTTTACACTGTACCTTTTGGTATTTTTTGGAGAAGTTATTACATTTGATCTATTCTGAAGCTGTTAATTTTTTTTTAAATAAAAAGTTACAGGTTTCATATTGTCTTGTTCCTGTTATAACCGCCTGGGCAATATACTTGTTATGTGAATTTTCTGATAGCCTGCAAGGGGTTCTTATTGATCAAATTCTTAGTAAATATTCTGAAGAACACGGCAGAAAGCAACCTAACTGAAAAGAGGGTTCACACTCCTTGCCCAGCTCAATACCCTGACAAGGGAGCACTTCTTGGAGTGGCACTGTAGAGACTCACCTGCATTTGAATGTGTCAGCTACTCATTAATGTTTCAGTAGCACTGCCTGATTTAGTGGTTTGGTGTGGTGAGATGTGTCAGCCCAAGCACCGATTGTTGCTGTGGCATGTCTTGATAGCGAGAATCGCCGTCATCAACACCTTGTGCTGCAGGAACAGCCCGAACAGCTTTCCTGGCGGCGTGTGGGAGTGCTGTGCCAGCAGGAGGCACAAAGCAGTGGAAATGCTACTATTGTCAGTGCAGGACAAAATGCTGTCCGTAAATATATTTGATAAGGTGTTAAATATTGTGATTGTCTTGCTACTTCATTATTGACAGCTTTTGTTCAGCTCAGCTGCAGCATCAGGTTGGTGTTGGCTGCAGCATCAGGTGGGTTCAGTGGAAGCAGCTGGGCAAGATGGCATTTATTACGATGTCACAAAGGGTGTGGACTTTTAATGTCATCAATCCTTAAGTTAAAAAACGTGAAGCAGTTGTTACATTTCCCACTTAGCGGAGATCTGTGCGCTCTACCCTTGTTTTGCTGCTGGAACGGGCCCGACACCCAGCAGCTGTGGGCGATGCTCACCCAAAAATCAACCCGTAACATCCCGCGTTGGCGGGAAAACTATAATTTTTAACAGTTTGAGCAGGTGTCCAGGCGGGTCCGGCGCGGCGGCCCCCTTGCACACCGGCTGTCCCGAGGCGGGCGGGAAGCTGCGGCCCTGAGGGGAGGCTGGCCCGGCTCGGCTCGGCCG
>JANPWX010000109.1:968068-1054593 GCA_024734555.1 Trochalopteron elliotii | reverse complement strand
GAGCCCTAGAAGAAGCGGCCGTCAGCGGGACCCTCAGTTTGAGCGGCAGGAAGCTCCGGGACTATCCGCGAGCCAGCGCCGCCAACCACGATCTCAGCGACACCACCCAGGCTGGTGAGGGACGGGGCGAGGCAGCGGGGAATGGGAGCGGGGGCTCTCGGAGCGGGTCAGGGGGTCCTGGCTGCCCAGACAGCCCCTGCTCTGGACTGAGTCTGGGGTGACCAATTTGCAGTCTCTTCGTTAGATTGAAGCTGGTTTTGCCTCCTTCCTTCGCTCTCCGCCCTTCCTCTCCTCGGCGGAGGCAGGATGGAGGAGCTGAGGCAGGGTTCTTCCTCTGCCCCTCTGATGAGATCTCTCCCATTTGTAGGGGATTTTTTCTTTATCATCTCTGCTGTAAAATGTTTCTCTTATGGGGAACTGTTTTAAAGAGCGTTGTGAGGTTTTTCTCAGTATTGCTCTTCGCTGCTGTGGTTTTAGCCAGTCTTGTTCTTGCTCTGATACATCTGTATGTGAATGTGTGTATATACATATACGTATGCACCCTCATAATCTCTCATCTTGTCCTGCTGACATGGGAAAACAGCTTTCCGAGAAGGGCTGTCAGGTGTGTGTATGCTAAAGAAACTGTTTCTTGTAAGTTCTTATGCTTCTATTATTGTAATTTCAAACAGCTATAAGAAGCTATGAAAGATACTGTGAATATAATCAGAGCTCTTTACTTTTTTTCTCCTGTATAACATGGGTTTAAGAATATTAAAGGTTATTAATTGCGTTATACGATACAGTAAGCAATAGGGCTTTTGTCCTCTCTGTTCCTTAAATGTATTTGTAAGAATAGACTAAAAACCGTATACTTTGACTGTAAGTATCTTGATCAGAAGTGAAAACACATTTGTGTTTGCATACTGCTGTACTAAATAGAGAGGTGAGACTTGGGAAATGAGAGTTTGTGCAGGATGTAGAAATCTTCCTAATACATGATATAGATCAGATTTAGTTTATTTTGATTGTGCAGTTGGATAAGTGAAGTCAAAGTAACTTTAAAAGGTGTCAGCATGCCATCTGCTTGTAGCTTTGAAATCAGTTATTTGGACTTTTTAGTATTGTGTTGTAGCTTGAAAGCTTAGAAATAAGTTCCTATCATCACTTATTTTTCAAGTTACTATGTTTGTTAGTAATGTATTGGCTACACTGTCAGTTTAGTAATTCAAAATGGAACCTTCTTTGAAATTGTCTTGACTTCATATTCTGTCCTGTAACATCCTACTTAATGCAAAAATCTGTTGCTAACAAAAGAAACACTCATGAAAACACAAGTAAACCTTGAGACAACAGTGGTTTGCTTGTCTTGAACACATCTATGCATAGAAAACACTTCTTGTTGGGATGCAATTTTTGGGGGTGTTTTTTGTTTCATTTGTACAAGTGCAGTTGCACAGTGAGTGTAGGGGACTAATCTGTAAGCAAATGCAGCATACACGTTTTGAGGGGCTTGGGCTTTTTGTTTATAACACTATTCATTTACTGTACTCTTAAACAATTTGTGGGAATTCTTGTTCCCACCAAGGTTCCCATCTATTGTGATGAATATTTGCATTGTAGTTGTTCAAGAAGCATTAAATGCTAATAAGCAGCAGTGCATGCCACACACTTTTGTGCATTTATCATCACAATGAACCTTAGAAAAAAGCTAGAATTGTTCTTAAGTTGTAAAAAGCAAGGCTTATTGAGTGTGTGTGGGGACACACATTATGTTTAAATTCTCTGTTTTGAAGGCTGCTGTGAATAACTTCATCTTGTGCTTGTTTTTTTAGCACAGTCTGTTCTGTGACTTTTTTGTTTTAAATAAGGTTGGGGACAGTTTTGTTCATGGGAGACTTGAAATTCTTTGTATGGGACTAGCCACAAATAATGTGATACAATGTATTTGTGTGTTAGGTGTGGTGGTGAACACTTTAAACAACACCCCCACACTGTAGACTCCCGAGAGCCTTTCTACATGCTGTGCCACAGAGTCCAGGCACATGAGGTGCTGCATGTCTGTGTTCCATAAAAATGACTGGAATTGCTCACAAAGTACAGATTCAGTTACAAAACTGAAGATGAAACAAGGATGTACAAACCTTCCTCCTCATGTGCCTGAACAGACACCTCTCTAGGGTGAATCATCTACTGATACAGCTCATCCCATTCTTGTAGCAATAAAAGTAACTGCGTGTCAGTGTAACCACAGTGATGCTTAGGAGGTGGGAATGAATCACATCCCTCACTAATGTAACTCCCCTGCCGGAAAACCAGGATCTCACATTGCCTGAAGCCCCAACAGAGCCACTGGCCTTGCCTGGAAGCTGCTCTCAGTGCAGGTGAACCAGCAGAGAGTGGGTCAGTAGGAACAGGGTGTTAGAGATCAGAACTTTGATCAGGTTTAGTTGGCTGTTCTGTGCGGATTTTGAGGTTGAAGGTGGGTGATGTCAGCCATAAGGTGCATTTCCGGATGTTCAATCAATGGGAAGATCACATTTCTTTGGACCTTGTATGGGTTCAAAGGTGACTAATACTAACCCTGGTGCTCAAGCTGTAATAGCTTCTAGGTACCATTCTTAACCACTCACTAAACAGTTCCCAGAGCAGCAAAACCAGGTCAGGTTTGCTGCACTTTATTATTGAACTTAATACAGTATTTCTTTTAGATGGGAAAATTAAGTTCCTCATTAATCATTTTCTTCAGTCCCTAAACTTTTCACTGAAGAGTGGATTCTGTAGTCATGCCAGAGCCTTGACTGCTTCTGGGCACTGGTGTCTTCCCAATCATGAAAACCCACACATGACTTTTTAAACCAAGATCAATGCTCAAGGTTACTCTCAGATCTGAGCATATAACTTCAGCAGTAGACTGTTTCTAGTTGTTTTGCACTTTGATTGGAATTAAGATCACATACAAAATCAATTTGAAGATGAGATAGTCAGTGCTGGGAAGCTTTGGCATGGATTAGCAGGAAGGTAACTTCCTGCAGTGTGTGATGCAGTTGTCCATCTCATGTTTTCATATGTGAGGGATGGTTCATGTGTAAGAAATGCAGAATAGTAACAACAAATAACTGAGATACTGAAAAAGTATCTCATTCATTCATATTCTTCCTCCCTTACAGCTTAATTGGACTTTTGGGAAGTGACTCAGGTTTACAAAGCTCATTGATGGTGAAGAATGAGCAAGCTTCTTCATTATCAAATGAAGGATATGCTTTCATACTTTTTCTTTCAAATTTCTTTCATACTTTCATTTAATATTCTTTATCTCTCCCTATTTTATCTGAGTTACAACCTGTTTGTTCATTCCACTCATGTTCTTGACCACGGAATAGGAAAAGGAAGGGCTATAAACCACCTGAGTTAAATGTGAAAGGAAGCACAGTTGCATTTTGCCAGCCTTAATGTAGATTCTGATGTCATTATTTGACAGCTTTCCCAGTGGCCTAAAGCATACATTGAGCAGAAAAGTTATTTGTCAAACCCTCCATGACAGCTGTAATTACTTAAACCACTCACTGTCTCCTTTTTTAAAGGAGAAGATGGGAATATGTGGGTTTATGCAATAAAAGAAATGTCCGTTTTATGGAAATTGAGTAAGATAATTACATGCAGCTCACTAGGTCTTGTTTCTGGAATATATTAGTAGTAAAAAGGGATAGAAGGACTCTGAACAGGAAGAATAAAATGGTCTTTGGCTGTGCCTTTTCAATGGCTTTGCCAATACAGCATCTCTGTAGTTTTGTTCTTCCTAGCTCTCCATAGAAATGGTAAAATCTCACCATAGTGTCACTAAAATTTCTATATGCCAAGTGCTTGCTTGCATCTAAAAGGGCTGCAGTGAGTATGTGAGTGTTCTGCAGTAAAGGGTCTCACTGGTGTTTTTTATTCCTGCTAGAAGTTCAGCTGATACTGCCTAATGAAATGTAAAATGGCATGAGAAGCACAGCAGGGCTCAGGTGGCAGTGGCTCTGTTACCCAAACATTTCTTCTTAAAGCCACAACAGCATAGTCAAAACCAGCCTAAAAGTAATTTTTTTTTAATCTCTTTGGGTTACTGTATTTTGAATGTAACTTACTGTGATCTTTAAGGTAACTTGGAAGGAGTTGGGATTATTGTTTGCTCAAATCTCAGACTGATTGTCAGCAGAGTTTACAGTTTTACAGATATTTAGATTATCTCAAGTTTCAATATTAAAACCTAAAACCTTATGTGTCAGTAGGGTCATTCAGAGTCTTGTGATTGCATTTGTGTCCTTGTCTCTACTCTTAGCAAAACCCAAAGAGAAATGCCCTGTCCAGAGGTTCTAGTAGCTGTAGGAGTGAGGAGAGAGGATCACAACCCTTCCCCTGACTTTGAACAGTAATCCAGCTTGTTCTATTCAGCTGCTTATTTTTGGTCTTAGCTCCTACTTGTGTCAGTTCTTGTTTAATTTGATTCTTGCTGCCTTTTGTTTTTGTTCTTGTGTTCCTGTTGTTGGGAAGTCTTGCTCTCGTGTGGTCTGTGTATAAATACTGGCAATTCTTGGTCTAATGGAGTCATCTGAGAGTGGTGCTTTGGTAAATTGCTAAATTGAGGTCAGTTCTCTGGCTTTCTTTTTTTTTTGTTACCCTGAAAACACAGAGAGCAGTAGACTGTGGTAGGTTATAGTTCATTTTTGTTGAATGTGTTGGATTTGGATGGAGACCTGAGGACTGCAGTAATGCTCAACTGTTCTTGACACACAGGAAGTCTTTTTGCATAATGTTTTATGACAACTGAAAAAATGCAATCTGAGCCTGTAGTTTCTAATCCTTGTGGCAATCAAAGCAATAGGTGACATTCAGAATGCCTTTGTTTAGTGAATTTATCTTTTAAAACAAACAATAAAGTCCCACCATTAAATTTTACTACCAGTGAGCTCTTGTAAGTGGTGTTCAATGGTATTGCATGTGTTTCTAGTTACTTCCCTAGTCTTCCCCTTCCTTGATTCCATCATGATCAGATTTAATTTATTTTTAATGCTGTCCTGTCTGCATTTGCCCTTGTAGTTATATTTTTGGAGATAACTGTAACTACATAAAAAGTAAAAGAGAGTAGGGATTCACAGTTGAATATATTGAGCCCTGCAGTCACATGAAGGACAAATTAGAATTTAGGGAGAAAAGGAAATATCTGTTTCTTTCATGGTGTTTCCAGCCCTGTTCTCCTGTGGTTGTACCTGTGCTTGGAGGTAGAAAATTTATCCTGGTTAAATACTCCCTGAAGACCATCATAAATACACAGCCTAATGTGATCCAACTTCTATGCTGATGCCAGAAGGGGAAGTTCTGTCTTCATCTCCTGCTGCACAGTCAACACCAGCAGTCCTAGTGCCTTCCAGCAAGCTGTTTCATTCTTGTCTGGCTGAAAATCCAGCCAACAACTACTTGTATCAAATCCTTGGACAGCTCTCTACGCTTTCAGGTGTGTGTGAATGCCAGCAAAGGGAAAGGATGGCAGCACTGCCTGGATGATGAGGGAGAGGGTCTGTTTTGGCAGATCTGTTCACTTAAATTGACTTGTGCCAATTGTGAAATCACACCTTAACTCTGGTTTGTAACTTTTTGCCACTGACCTGCTGTAAATTTGGTAATAACTTCCTGTCAGACAATGTGCTGGCCTTTGACTCAGTGAGTGTAAGAATTTTTTATTCTCCAATATGGCTTATAGAGTTTAATTTCATTCAGTGAAACTTTACTACTGATGGGTTTGGCTCTCATGCATTCATTTGGCAAGATACATTATTTTATGTAAGTAGTTTTAAACTGATGGTTCAGGTTTAGAAGGCAGTAGATGTAATTAGTTCATTCAGTGGAAGAACCAGCAGTAAAGAATTAAAGAATTAGTAACAAAAAACACTGCAAATTATGTAGCATGTGTTAAAAATAAAATTACATGGTAGCTAACAAAAATGCTATAACTCAATTCAAGGGTTCTTCTCTCTGTAATAAGAAATCAGGCTTGGATCTCATGATTTCTGATGTTGGCCAAACAGCTTGAATGAATTGCAGTTGTGTATTTATCTGAAGCCATGGGCTGTGCAGGATGCTTTCTTCTTCATCTGCTGTGTCCCTCTCTCCAAAGTGGAGGAGTGGAAATCCATTCATGTTAGAAATGTCTTGTGGTTTGATTTATCTGTGCATCAGAGTTAAAAGTATTGTCTTAATTCTCTGAATTACAGATACTTAGGGAGCATGCAAAGGGTACAACATTATGGTCTTTTCTTTATAGGACTGTTGTGCCTAAGTTAGTACTTCTGTCTATGTGCAGGAAGAGGGTTTAATGTTTCAGCTTGAAGTCCCCAGAGCTGTCCCAATAGTCCTTGACTTCACTTAAAATTCTACACTACAAACTGCTCCTTCCACTGACAGTGAGGAGTCTTTGTTCTCTTCAGCTGATAATGTTACTGATTTGAAAGTTTAAAGTATTTACACTCATAACCTTCTCCCAATGAGCTTCAGGCACTCCAAAATGAGGATATGCCAGAAACCCCAAACTTGCTGTGCAGCCCAGGTGTTGGCTGCTGGAACATGTGGTTTGTAACCATAATGTGCTCTGTGCAGAGGGCAGGAGGATTAGGGATCAGCTATTCAGTTCCACCTACCACCCCCACATTGTTCAGTGACCCATCTGAATTTTAGTTTCTTTATTCAGCTTATTGTTGAAACTTAGCTTTGAATACAGAAACATGTTATTGTTGCCTTGGGCTTTTGGGCAGTGCTCCAGACTATGGATAAGTTTTCAAACACTATTTTTCATGTAATCTCTGTGCAGTGAAGCATGGTAATGTTACTGCATTGTATATATATGAAGCTTGGAATGGTACAAAGTTTGAAAGCATCTGATGATTTGGGGTACCAAAATTTAAAACACTTAGTGCCTGAACTTATAGACATTATTTTTAAATGTAGCTTTTAATAACTTCAGATGCTTTGGTGACTCCTCAGAAATACTGGGAATCAAGCCCAACAACTAGAAAAAATGTGATTAATTACTATATTTTTGAAAGATAAGTTTAGAAAATTTGCTTAGTATTATGAAAGAAATATATGGCACTGACAGTATGCAATCTATTTTTCCAAAGCAATGATCACTACTTTCAGGTTAACCAGCCCTTTTTCTATGTGTAATTCCCTTGGTTTTTTCCCTAATGGTTTTTTAACAACACTCTTTTATAAGACTTTGACTGTGATCAGTCCTGATTCTTATAGTAATTTTGTCTTGTCTGAAAAAGTCTATTTGAACAGAAAAATTGTAAAGAAGAATGAAAAGTGGTATGTGGTTTTTAATTAAAGACATGGACAGTAGATATGCACAGGAAACAAGCAATTAAAGTTCTGTGGGCATCTCTGATGATAGACTTGATTGTCCTTGTGCTTGATTTAGCAGTGTTACATAAGTTTTTAACTGAGTTTTCTTTTTAAAAAATATCAGTGTGTTTTCCAGGTTGTTTTCCTGATGCTGAAGTCTAAATTCAGGCTGAGTTTTAGTCAAAGAGGCAGTCTGAATTTTCTAAAATGGTTAAGTGGAATAAAGCTGGCATCTGTGTGGCTCATCAGGACAGTTCAAACCTTTATGTTTCTCTTACATGAGCCAGCAAGATTGCAGGAGGTTGTCATTCCCAGGAACCTGTTTGTTGGGTGGGATGCTGCACTTCCAAGTTGTACAGATGTTTGAGGGCAGAGGTGATGGTTTAAGCAGATCTTAGGTTCTGTGTTTGGGTGTTCTGGAGATGAGTATGTTCTACAGAGGTTCCTCCCTGTGTTCATGTCACGTGTCTTGTTCCCAGCAGTGTTTGTTATCTCAGTTCTGTCTCTTCTGCCCACATTTTTTTTCATCTCCCTTATCCCAATTTCCATGTCTTAACACTTTGTTCTTTCCTTGTTAATCTTGTCTGGTCTCAAATGCCTCTCTCATCACCAGCTCTAGTCTTCTTATCCAAGTTATCAGCATGATAAAAAGATGAAAAAATACCTTTTTAAAGCCAAGGAGAAAAATAATTTTAGGATGCTGATGAGCCAAGTAATAATTTGAACGTGCTTAATTCATGATTACTATTATTTATGGTCATATATATTACCCTTTATTTCAGTCATAGACCAAGTCTTCTACTGGTCTTTGAGCTGGTGTCAGTCATGCTGTTCTCAGGGACTGAGTCACTTGAGCACAGTAATAGCAGGACAATTAGGAGCTTGTCATTACATTGGTCCCAAGCTCAGCTATGGAATAAATGTTTTTGTAGAGGGCCACGACTGAATGTGGTTATGAGCCATAAAATATCTGCTATTTCCTTTCATTCTGCTGGCTTGCAAAGGACTGGGGAGATTTGTGCTTAGCAAGGTAAAAAAGTTATCTTTGGAACCCATCTATGCTAAAACAGCAGGTCAGCCATTGGAGCTGTAAACTTCCTGCAAATATTCAGATGTTAGATATTTCATGGCTCTGTTCTGCTGGGTGCAGATTGTGTCACATCATTCAGGGATGGCTGTGTGTCAGAAGATTGTTCTAATTGCCATTAAAAGTTAGTGTGGAAATCCCAGGAGCTTTGCTGTTGGTAATAGTCATCAAACCTTCATTGGTGATTAGCTCAGAACTGGCATTGTGTTCTGAGCATGGTGAAGGAAATCACACACACGTTTCTAATGCTCATGATCTGGCTGTGAATTATGTAACTGAGTAATACAGATGTGATATTTTAAACATCTGCCATCTCTGCTTTCATGAATATGGTAAAATGAGAAACCCATCTGTTAGGTTCTTTTATCAACATTATTGCACTGCAGTTTCTGTTCAAAGCCCCTCTATTGCCCTTTAGTGGTTAAGAAATAAGTCTCTTGAAATTCCATTTGAAAAACATGTTATCAGTTTGAAACCAGACTGCTTAAGTAGATTTCCACACATAAATAAAATCAAATATTATTCAGTTCATATTCCTTTCACTTAAAACACCGTTTTCCTCTTTGGATGCATAAAACAAAAGGCAAAAATACAGATTTTCGTCAATAATGCAGTTGTTGCCCCAGTGCTGCCAGATTTGCAGTATATGAATGGAAGAATAACTTTTAACAGTTTTAATAATGACTGTTATTGTTTCTAATTAGATTTTCAGACAGAACTGTGATTAAAAAAGAAAACCAAACTAACTTCAGCTGTATCCTTGCCATATGATACAGTTCTTTTCAATTCTTGACCATGCTGAAAATGTTAGAAATACAAGGGGTTTTAGAAGCATGCATTGCTTCTACAATGAGCAGATTTTGGGATAACTCAAATGAGCTTTTGTTCTCTCTGTTTTGGGGAAGGGGTTTCCTCTTCTAATGAAGGTCTGCAGCTCATGTCCCTGAGGCTTTCTCAGCATAGGAAAGAGAAACGTGTCTGGTACCTGACAATTGTTAGGGATAACAGAAGCAAACAAACAAACAAAAAGACCTGAGTATAACCCTGAGATTTTCTGTTCTCCAGTCTGTGGGCTGGCTGCCATTTCACCCTTGGAGAAGCACTTTATACTTCTGCTTTCCTCAGCTGGAGCTGTTTCAATCTGCTGAACACTGGTGTGTATTTTTAAATCATACTAGAAGAAAGCATGTTCATATTTACAGTATGCTTTTTAGATTTGCCTGTTCTATTTCCATTCTGATTTGGACCATAAAGAAATCCTTCTATCACTGCATTTCCCAACTCTTAGTGTGTTGCTTTCTCTATTTTGTGTGGCACATTGTGCTTCCTTCCTGTGTGTACCATGACACATCCTTATGTCAGAGGCATTTAGAGAAGGCCTTGTTTGGTGTATTGTTTTACTTCTCAGGCAAAAGCATATAATTTAAAAGCTGGAAAGCACAGTTTGTGCTCCATGAAGAAAGGAGGAAAAAAGAAATTATAAGCCATCCACCTTATGTGGGGGACTTTTTTTAATCTCATTTCAAGTTTTATATTGCATATAAATGAAATCATTGAAACAGGTTTTTCATATGTCTTTGTATTTTATTTCCATGCCAGATGATTTGAAGCTCTGTGACTACATTACAAAATATCATAAAATTGCACCTTGTGCAGCAGAGCCATTGCAGGTGTAATGTTGATATTAATTTCTTCAGGTGATGTCAAACTCCAGTGGCAAACTTCCATTACCAAATTTTTTTTGTCAGTTTATGGCAACTTGTCTTAAGATCCTGACACTCTTGCTATCTTACTCTGCATCAGTGAAATGCAGTACTTCCTATTTCTTTTACTTAGCATTTCTTGTCACAGTTACAACAGTTGTTTCTTCCTTGGCTGTAGGTGCTTTTAAATAAAAGAATTCTTGTTTGTTAAATAGTATCAGGAGAAATACAAACTAAAATAGTTTTATTTTCGAATATAGTTTGTGATGAGACTTTTCACAAGTTTCTCATTCTTTCTTTCTAGTGGCCAGGGAGTTTTATTTTACTTTTGTTAGAAGCAGAGATGCATTTCTGTGCCTCTGCTGATCTCAGGATAGATTTTCTTCATCATATTGTGTCTACAGTAATGAACTCAATATTACTTTCAGGGCAAGAGAAATACTCTGTACTGCCACTATTGTTAGTGCTTTATCATATAGTTTTTTATATAACTTCAAATATCCTGCTTGACTCACATTTTCCTACCTTTATTTCTTTTTTCTTTTTGTTGATCACTTCCATATTTATACTGAAGTTAGATGAATCTTTTAATACTGTGCCCTTTTTTATGATGTTGCTCAAATATTGCATATCAGGGCCTTGTTTTCAGTGTATAACCAGCCCTCCCAGTTTGCTGTGTGTGGTTCAATGGCTTATTTGCTATTCAGTGAATATCAAATCTGTAAATTCAAGACTCTGAAGTTTTCCAGTACCCTTGCTGCTTCAAAGCCCTTCTCTCTTATCTCTCCCTGTGCAGGCTTAAGGAAGTTGTTAAAGCTGAGTTATTTCTATTAAATCTATTGACTAAAATCCAGGGAGTGATTTTTGCATTGGGCTGTTGTTTGGGGTTTGATTTCTTTGGGATTTTTTTGCAGTCTCTGACTATTAATTTGCCTCCTGTTCACCCAAGCTGGAGGCTGTTGACCCTCTTTGTACCCAAGGCTGTCTTCCTAGTGAGGTTTTGGGAAAAGTAAGTAGATTTAATAAATAGCAAATGTATGTTTTAACAATACTCACAATTTTTGATAGGAAAAAATAATCGGCGTATCCACAGGTTTGCACATGGACTTACAATCTGGCAATAGTTTTAGCTCCATTTTCAAAGCTTTTTTTAATGTATTTTGCTTTAAATTGATGTTTTTAAAAGTTGATTTTTTTTTAGTCGAGCAATTCCTTTTGTACCTGAAGGAACTTTATCTAAGGGGCTGGGGGCGTGAGTTCATTTACTGCACACTCTCCTTCACTGCAAACTTTGTGAAGCAGTCTTGGAAAATGAAACCCTGCTCTGCTGGAACTCAGTCAAGTATTTCAGGAGCAGCGGGCAGAAGCAGTGTCGTGTTGCCGAGGAGCACTGAATGCTCTCACACATCTCGAGTGTCATGTGGCCCTGTGTTAGCAGGGCTGAGGCAGTTTCTCTGTAACTTGGAGATTTTTCCACTTGAAATTCTTACATGCTTTCAAATGAACGCTTTTTAAATTACAGTTTTATATACATGTACAGCTAAAAATACCAGCAGTTGAAATAGTCATTATGAAATGGAATAATAGAGATCTCTGGAAGTGGAATTCTCATCGTTGTTGTGCAGTGTGGGCAGAGGCTGCACAGCTTCTCTTCTGTGGCTCAGTGTTTGTCAAGAATTTTCCTAGCAAGGCAGAAAGCTTTCATTTTTATCACTTTGCACTGAGCTGGTATAGATAAAAGTTGTCACAGAAAACTGTTTCAGAGAACTGTTTCACTGAAGGAGCTGGAGGGATAGAACCAACCACCCAAAAATTTTCAAATTGACTACTGCAGTTTGAGATTAATTTTCATCACGGCTTCTTAAGAGCAATGTTTACTGTTAAACCTCAACTTAAGCATTTCCCTGAAGAGGAATCAAGTTTGGTTTGGATTTGGAAAAAAAAAAATTCATTGTGGTCAGATGAGTTTGGATTTTTTTAATGAAACATGTTTGCTTTCAGCATTCATAATGTTAATTTTATTTTGTGAAAAGTGCACACAATTCACCTCAAATACTAATTGGAGAATGTAATAATCATTTTGATAGACTTGCTACTAGTTTTTAGCAAGCTTTGCTTTTTTCTAAAGAAGTGAAGATGTATGAAATGGTGACTGCCAGTCCTATAGCCCCTGATCCCTGGTAATGTCTGCATGGTGTGTTTTTGACTGCAGGTGACTTTTATGGTTTCCAGATTCAAAATTTATTTCATATTTTAAACATATGTTTTGGCAATTACTGCCGTTTACCTCCTCGTTTGGCTGTTCCCTCTGATATGGGATATTTTCCATGCAGATCCTATCCTGTTGTTTTATTTCTTGACACTGAAATGGCTTGTACTGCAGAGATGACTTTGTGAGACTCCAGCTCTCTTTCTAGAATTCTGGCAATAATTGTCCTATTGAAATTGAAACACTGGTTGTGTAAAGTTAACAAGCTTTTTTTGTTAGAGATGATGTCAGCATGAGAGATGGCCTGAAGGAGCCATTAAAAGAACATAGGACTTTTGACTGTTGGACTTTATTGACTTTTCTCCTCAGTAAAACACAATTCTGCAGAAGACAGATCAGTGTCTGCTGTGGAATGAGACATATTTGGTGACTTTACTGTGCAGTCTGATGAAGCTATATCTGAGTGCCATAAATACAGAGGCACTCTATTAAGAGTGTCAGAGAAATGCAGTAATAACAGGCATAAAATTTTATAGAAATGCTTGCCTTTCTCTGAAAGTAATTGGCCTTTTTATGTGAAATTACTCACTTTGCTTTTTAGGACCTTTGGATTTTCAGTCCTGGTTTGTTTCTAACTCTTCCCTCAAGACATTTTGAAATGTATTCACAGCTAGCATTTTTTTCCTTTATTGTCTGTCCATCTATTGCAGACTTTATTCTATCATTCTGTTTAAACTGTTGTGGAAAAAAAAAGGCTATAGTGATACATTTTGAACTGCTTGGTGAAATATATTGGGGGAATATGCAGAATTAATGTGACAATAGGTAAATAGCAGCTGTTATTAGCTGACATATGCTTGTAAATGGAGAATTTTATGTCCAGTATTAAGATGAATTGAATCTTTTAGTAAAATATATAGATGAATAGTAGAAAAAATAAGTCTTTTTTAGTTGTGTTTTATGTTTCCAGCCCTCCTGACTGACACATTCCTTCTGCTTTTATTCCATGCCAGGTTGACCTTCCCCAAGTTAGAGTTTGCTCACAGAGCCATTAGAATGGCTGAATATATGAGATATTTTACTGATTGAGATGAAAGTCAGGGCAGAACATCCAGCAAAGTGACAGCACCAGAAAATCTTCCTCACTCATGGTCTCTTCAGGTGTGACTCTGATAGCCATGAACAGGTTGTTGAGGGCCATTTATCAATGTAGTTGATGTACCTGGGATGCCTAAGCTGGGTGTGGAAGGACCACCTTGGACAGTGTAAATGTATTCAGAAAGCTCTGTGCTGCCTTGCAGGCTTTTTCTAGCCTGGCTCAGTCCTTCCTAGAGGTCCTTGACACTCTTCTGTCAGCAGTGTCATTGCCTATGGCTGTACACTCTGCATTGGGTTTTATATTAACCTGTGGTATTGCTTTGTCCTGGTTATCTGACCCTTCCTTCCCCTCCCTTTTATGAATAACTGAAGGCTGTCTATGGATTTTAAACTACAGACTATGGTATCTACCCTAGTATCTGAAAGTCTTATCATGGAATGGAGGAACTAATATTTATCATACTCTTGATTTCCTGTCTTTTTTGTGAGGAGCTGTATGTGCAGCATAGTTTCTTGGCAGGAGTCTTTTCTGGTTTTCGTATCTGCTTCTGCCTTTTGTTCATACTGAGTGCCCCATGTTTTCTATGTAAAATTGGAAAAGAGAGAGAAAAGGGTTTGAGGAGATGATAATGTGTGTGAAGACCTTCAAGCCCTCTGAGTGCTTACTGAGCAGTCTCTGGACAATGAGAAAAATGTGGTACTTTTAACTTGTAGAAGTAAGGAAATGTAAAGTTTCCCCATAGAGCACAGAGCCTTCTCTCCTCTTGCTGGGACAGACATCTCCCTGTTCCACTGCTTCAGCCCTTGCTCTGGAGGTGGCAGCTTGCACTGTGTCCTGTACTGGAGTTTATTTTTGAATACAACTTAACATGGTGTGAGGACAAGCAGAACAACATTGGCAAGCTTTTAATTAAAAACAAGATAAAAAATATGTATTAAGTGACTTGTCTTTCAAATTCAGCATTCCAACTCGAGCCTGCAGAAGAATGTCTTCAGCTGAACTTTTTTGCAGCCCTTTGCCACATTTGTTCCTGTTTCTGCAGGGCAGCTCAGCTCCCCTCTGCACTGCAAACCAGATCACTGAGAACAAGTTGCTGTAAGTTACAAACTGACAGCCAGGTTAGTTCTGCCCCTGTGGACATGACAGATTATACTCAAGTCTTGAGCCATCAGTTGTCTTGAAGTGTTCATGGGAAGGTGAAGAGGTGTCAAAGCATATGAGGAATTGTTTTGTGATTGGGAGAGTCCATAGAAGGGAGGTGTGTTGATGTTTTTGGAGGGAGTATGTCCATATTTATTTATTTTTATTTATTCTCCATGGTCCTGAGTGTGAGAACTGAGAAAAGCAGATGTCTAAGATAAAAATAGATGATGAAGAAATACAGAAGAGGTAAATTTTGGTTTTTGTGTGCTGGGAATCAAAACAGCAAATCTGAACCATGTAGTGATTTTAAGTGATTGTGTTGCAGTGAGACATGTACAAAATGAGCTTAGTCTCCTTTGTTTTTAGCCAAGATGGTTGCATAATGCTACAAGAAAATGGAATGCTTAAATAATAAAGACTGACTTTGATCTGATTCAATTCAAAGTAATATCTGCTTAGAATATCCTGATGAAAGATTTTCTTTCAAAAGTTTTCTTACTTCTTCTTTTCTCAACTCTTTGTTAAGGCAAGACTTCAACTTATTTGTCAAAGTGCTGATAACAGCTAATTTAGGGAAATTGTGCTGCCAAAGGAAGTCACTGCCCTCATATATCCACTAGAGAGACAGTTCATGTAGGTCCTCCCCAAGTTAGCTTCAGGCAAAATTTGCAAGAGTAGTTTAAACAACTTCAAAAATCTTGTGAGTTAACTTGACAGTTTTTCTGCCTGATGTGAATTGGGAAATGCTCACACAAGCATTGCAGAATCAGTAGCTTACAGCAAAGAGCCAGTAGGGAGGACCCAAGAGAGGGGGTAATTTTAAACCAGTAAAGTCAGATCGCAGAGGGTGGGGATCTCCAAGGCTTTCTCATATCATTAAACTGTCTTTGTTGCACTGTATGAAAGGCTAGACAGGAGGGTTTCATGCTGTTATTTGACTTTTTTTTTCTTTTTTAGTTTTAAATTAGCAAGGACTAGGTTTGGGTCAAACCTAAACAGCTTCTTTTAAACTAGTTTTATCAGTGAAGGGGTGTATGGTGCCATAACAGCTTTGTAGGTGTAGTCCAAAGGCTGCTTTCCTTGGAGATAAATACTGTGTCCATGTTTCTGCATAAAAAAAGCAGAGAGGCCTGCAACACAGCTGGACAATGAGGAACTGAGCTTCCCCCATTTAACCAGCCTTGCTGAGCTGGAGACTCCAGTTCATTTACTCTGTGATAGATCTTTTGCAGTGTTGCTTCTCCAACTTTGGCTTAGTTTGTTTGGCTTTAAGTTTTAGAGCTGTTTGAAAGAGAAGCATAATTGTGCTGTTGGGTGGGTGCCAAGTTTAGTGAGGAAAGGCAATGAAATTGCTAGAAGAGGAGAAGGCTGGGGGGTGTCTCTGGGAAGTTGGAAGCAGAGCACATGTAAAAACTTCTTTAACCGCAAAACCCATGTGAAGGGGTTAGAATTAATTCCTGTTTTCAGACGTGGATAAACAGTTCCACTTTGCATCATCTCTGCTGCAGCAGTACATGAGTTGCAGTTTGTATTGTGTCTGTAATCTGTCCTGTTGTTTACTGGCCAGTCATAAGGCCCAGCTGGCAGGTCATCTGACTTCCTTCTGCCTCCCTTTTAAAGCTACTGAAAATCCCTCCCTGCTCATCTGAAAAGTGGTTTCATCTCACTCCCAAAGTGTTTGCTTTGTTCCCCTGTGTGCCATCCTTAAAACACCGTGGTGTGCACACAAGGACATACCATGCTTTGTAGTGAGGTACATACCCATCATGAGCAAAATTTGGGAATAAATCCCTGATCACAGCCCTGTATTTGCTACTCTGAAAACACCTGTTTTATTAGAAGTGTTTCTGAGTTAAAAAACAAAAAAAACGGAACTGTTTCATGGTTGTTATTAACAAGTTAGTCCAAATCCCAGCTACTTCCAGAAGTCCTGGTCTTGTTTTTCACTACTTGCAAAGCCACATTCTCATCCTCTCCCTTGTGTTGATGTTCAAGATTACTCAAGTGCAGCAGGAACTGGATCGTGCCTCAGAAGGGCTGAAAAATATTTGTGGCTTTGGTTTTTTTCAGGATTTGTACTCAGTAATGAGACCCAACTGGCAGTGTGGCTGCACAGTTGGAAGTGCTGGTGCAAAGGAGAGGATGGTAACACATGGCCAGTAAAGAATTGCTCCATGGGTTGGAGTGGCTGACTGAAGCCAGGGTCTGCATTGAATAATGAATAAATAATAGTTGACATAACAGTTTGATGCATTCAGGCTATAGGTTTTTCTGCTCTAGAGCCAGCTAGAGGAAAAACAACTGGAGTTGTTGGAACATGAAGAGTTTCCAGTTCTTTGTGGGGACTGGAGCTTATCACTCTTGCCTGTTCTCCATTAACCACACAAGAACAACTGTGTAATGGTGTTCTATAGTTGTCATTGTTTGTTTTTTGTTTTTAATAGACAAACAATATTCTTTCTTGCTAAAAGCAAATAATTTTGCAGAGGAAGTGGCATTGTATTTCAATAGTTTCGCTCGTCAGAATGTTTATCCTCTTCTTGCAGTACTCAGGTGATTCTCCTCAGCAAGAACTCGTGCTTTCCTGGGAAAGGTGCTTTCTTGTCAGTGGTCATACAGCAGCTTACATTAAGGGCAGGACTGTAAAATATGTGTTTGTGTTTTGTCAGTGTTTTTTATGGTGGCACCTCCGAGGTTTTCCTTCATGTGTGAAAGACAAAGCTAAACTACAGCAAATATGCATTAAAATCGTGTGGAGAGAAAAAAGGGAGTTGGTGTTAAGAGTGGGAGTGGTGTTTAGAATCTTGTTTTCCTCTTTGATCCCAGGTATGATTGAGTTTTCTTATTTAGTGTAACAAAAGTTCTTACAGATCTTTGTATATAGATTTTTATAGTTTTAAGAGCAAATGGTGAATGTTGCAGAGACTAGGCCAGGTAAGAGAGTTGTACTTGTTTAATTTTTTTGTTTGTTTGTTTGTTTTATGTGATGTGTTTTAACAGAAAAGAGTTGCTAAAAAACCCTAGTGTAGTTCAAGTAACTTGGAAGCCAGATTCTGCAAATCTGCCTTGTGTGACTGTTCTTAAGATGCTCCTGAGTTAGAAAATAAAAAAGCCAGCCAAGTTTCATCCGGTCATCTAGGTGCTGAAGGAAAAGAAAAGGTAAAGGCTTTGGCCATAGTTCTCACTTCATTAAAGTTGCTTCAAGCAAGGGATTTGTGGGAGTTCTTCAGAGAAGTGAGGGGTTTTCTTGTTATTTAAAAGCTTTGGCAAGAAGCTTTGTTATTTGTATTGAATGTTCCAAAATAAAAATGTAGCCAGAGGAAATAGCATCTGTGAAACCTTGATTCACACATGTGAAACTTGACAATGATTTGTCAGTGATTTGAAGCAGGTTTTATAAAGGACAGTTAAGCAACCTTGGTTAAAAGCTACAAACCTTGTCTTTAGCACTCAAGGCAGGAAATCCAGAGGGCCCATTTCAGTGTGATGTGTAATCTTCCATTCGTGTTTCATGTCATGCAGTGAATTCTCAGGTTGGTGGAGTGAGTTTTGGTGGCCACTCTGCAATCCAGATGTAGCACCACCAAGTCAACATTTGGAAGAAACCAACAACCTTTGCCTTGTTGTCTGAAACTGCAGAAATCACAGCCTGTGCATGGTACCAAAAGCAGCAGGGTTGAGATTCTTGGTTACAAACTGTTAGTTCATGGAAATTATTAAAGTGCATTTTAATGCCATTGGTGCTGCTGCTGAGTAGGAATGTGATCGTGCATATCAAGCTTGGATCTGCTGAGAATTGAAATATGATACGTGTGTCAAGGATGGATCATGTCTGAAGCTAATCTTTCTTCATGAAATGCTGGAAATTGAAACTGGAAGTTCCATATTTCATTACAGGGCTACAGAAAAAATGCTGATGAAAACAGTCTTCATTAAATTTGTCCTGTGGATGTTGTGGCTTGGGCAGTGAGGCTGTCCTTGGCAGCTTACCTGGGGAAAACACAGAAGGAACAAATGCATTTTGGTTCAGTAAATGCCACCTTAACTTAATAGTTTTAGACAAAGGGTATCTTGATGCCTGCGAAAAGTTCAGGTTTGACAGGGCTGGCAGGTAGGAGGTGAGTCAGGAAATGACATTTTTGAGGTTTGTTTTAAATTAGGGTATGGCAGAAGTGGTCGTCTTGTAGCTCGTCAGGCAGGAAGAGGTAAAGTTACCACTCCTGTGTCAGGAAATCCTCCAGGTATGAAATGATGCTCTAAGGGTGCCAACATTTTCAGTGTTTAGAAAGAAAAACACTCCCAGTAACTAAGCACAGGGACCAACAGCATCAGAAGTATATGACAGATGCTCTTAGGATGATTTCTGGTTTCCTTGTGCAAGAGAAGTCGGTACCATAAAACCAGTAGCTCATCTGCTTGGGGCTGTGCTTTCATTGTATTGATTATCTCTTAGTAGCTTTATGGGAATGTTTCCTAAAAGTCAGCAGAATCACAAGGATTGTTGCTCTCAGGTTATCAAGTTCCAAAGTGTTTGAGAAGTGAAAAAAAACCAATTCATAAAACCAGGATAAATGTACATGCATTTATTCAGCTAATAGAACGAGTGACAGGCTAAAGGAGGAGCTGAGGTTTGTGTAACAATGTGCCTCAAATCCATTTGGAAATGTTGTTGTTCTAATAGAGTTGATTCTGCATGTCAGAATTGAGCAATCAGATGGCATCAAGTTCCTCAAAAGAGGGTTTTAGTGACATCTTGGACATTTTCAGGGAGCAGTAGCTGTAAATGAGCTTAGTGAGCTGCTTTCCATGTCATTGAGACTACATCACCCTATTCAAGGATACTCTTCAGTGCAATGGTGGTTTTGTTGTTATCAGTGTGAAACTGTGGAGTTTGCTTCTGGTCTTTAAGTTGTGTATGTGAAAAAAAAAAAAGACTGTTTACACAGTTCCAGATTCTGGTATGTATTCTTAAACAGCTGTACCTTCTCCTCCTAAAGCAGCTCATGGTGCCTTTTGCCTTCTGTCACTATATTGGCTGTCAGCCTCCTGGTCATTGATTGGCTTCTTTAAATATTCATAAGAAAATATATTTTCCTCTGTCAGCTGCAAGCTCATATGTCTTAGATTTGTGTGTTATTGAAGGAAAACCATGAATGTGCTTTCAAGCTACAACACATGTCTCATAGATTTTGGGAAAACAGAACATTTGCTTGCCATACAAGTGAAGTCATCCTAGCTGAGGGCAGTGTGTAGCCACCAGTGTCACCATTGGGATTCAGATCAGTTCACAGATACTGGGGTTGTTGCATCACTGCAGCAAGTTCCTGGCTGACATCACACAGCTGAAAGGGGTTGTTCTGGAGCCATGTTACATCATGGGTGGGAGCCCACAGCTGACAGTGTCACAATATCTCTTACATCAGTGTTGCCAGTGGATTTTGTGGTGGTTGCAGACATTTGGTTTTGAATAGACAGCCAAAAACTGGGCTTTGCTGGTTTAAATTTAAAAAAATAAAAATTCAGAGTGTGTGGGGAGCACGTGCAGATCTCTGATGACAAGAGGCAGATTTTTATCAACAAAATTTTGTATCAAAGCCCAGGTCTAGAGCTGCCCAGCTTTGTCATAGATAATTGGAATGAGAGCAGAAGCCATATTCCCATCACAACAGGATTAGTGGACTGATCCCATTAGCATCTCGTGATGAATTGGGACTCAGCACCACCCAGCTGGTCTGAGTGCCAGCAACAATGGAGCTGCAGCTCCCTCTCTGTGTAGTGTGTGCAGTGGGTACCCCATACTTTGCACAATGCATCTTTATGCATCACTGACTGTCCTTTGAGACAAAATTTGTGTTACAGCTGAACTTAAAAATGTGTGAACACAGCCCTGATAATGTTTGATGTTAGAGGAACATTCTTCTTTGAGCAGAAAGAGTTTGCTTTTAATGCCAAATGATGCAATTTGGACCATAGTGTATCTCTAGTCACATTCAACATTGGATTTGCTGGCTTTCTCCACAGAATCCCAATTAAGATGGAAAAGGTCAGTGATCTGACTCTGCTCTGAGATTCCATTTTGTATCTGTACTGTTGGCTTTTTTATCTTTCACAAAGAGCTTAGTTTCAAAGAATGTTTCCCCTTTGCCAAAATTACACATGATCTTGCCTTCAAGGAAACACATCCATTTTTAGTAAACTAGGAGAGCCTCTTTTTTTTTTAAAGAAGATTTCTGGTAACAGTGATTTTAACCCATGAAATGTGGACGCAAATGAGTTAATCCTAGTTCAACTTATAACAGCTATATTTCAATTCATATGATTATTCATAGTGAAATTCGATATCTGTGCTTTTAGGAGGGAATTAGTCATTTGTTTTTTGCAGTTTAAGGTATGAGAGGCAGCAAGGGTGTGCACATACATGTTAAAGAAAATAACCTACATCACATTGATTACTTCTTGCTTGTTAAAAAATATGAAAAATTAAATAAAACCTTACTACAACATCTGTTATTTTCTCTGAGAAATAGAAATCTTTGCAGAAATTTTAGTTCACACAATAATTTGTGCTGTAATACCTTTCTGATTTTGGGTTGTTGAAGTTACTTCATGCATACAGTAGCAGAAGAACATGACCAAAACAAGTCTTAATTAGCAGGGTATTAATTGGGTATTTTAAATAAAATACCTTCATTTTATCCTTTACCTCACTTCCACTTTCTCTTTTGAAAAAACATCAGCTAGTGCTGTGCTGCTGGGCAGCAGATATGTGAATATATAACCCATCACTGGAATGGTTTTGTTATCTTCTGGTTTTGTTATAGCTGTGCCTCTGATTCAGGTGTTTTGAGGAAGGTGATGGGAAGGAGGGTGGAATTGCTGACTTGTTTCATGCAGTGACCACTGTACTCTGCCCTATTTCTGGTCACATTTAAGGTCTGCTTTTCTGGCATGGGAGAGGATTCTAGAGAAATTCAACAAAATAAAAAAAAATGTCACTTAGGGAATCTTGAAAAAAAAATGAATCTTAGGGGTGCTGTGTTCTGGACTTTGGGAAATTTAAATACTCACTGAAGGTTTGGGGAGGACAAGACAGAGATTGCAAATAACCAAAAGCAGTTCTTGAATTTGCAGATTCAGAATTCACACTGTATTTTGTCATGTGTTGCTTCTGTCTAATT
This sequence comes from Trochalopteron elliotii, assembly GCA_024734555.1. Lineage (NCBI taxonomy): Eukaryota > Metazoa > Chordata > Aves > Passeriformes > Leiothrichidae > Trochalopteron > Trochalopteron elliotii. Next base: position 1,032,815 of record JANPWX010000109.1, on the reverse strand, counting down.
CTCAATTCTCAAGTCTTGTTTTAGCTTAGCTGTTCTTTTCCTAGTGCTTGCCTGTTTCTATGGCCCTGGCCAACCCTCGCTCTTGGCTCCCTGTTTGGGCACATGAAATCACAGATGCTGTGTTTAAGACAGCATTCTCATGGCCATCATGAGTAAAAATGCTCTAAACTTACTAACAAAACTTGCAACTGGTTAAATCCATTTTGAATGTTTTAAGAGACTATTCTGCAGCATCAAAATTCAGCTGATTTACTCTGTTTTCCACTGAATGTCTACTGCTAAATAGGAATGCCAAGTTATAAAAATCACTGCAGAGTGAGAGAAGTCTGCAAAAACCTATTCACTGGTGCTGACCAGCTTTGGTGTCTCTTTTCTATCACACTTGGCTCATTTGTTGCTTAAAAAAGTGTATTTTCATTTCTTCATACCTAATGTTATTTTTGCAGGGAGTTATTTCTGTAGCAATACCAAATCATACTTCAGAATATGTCAAGTTCTTGACTAATTCATGCCTTATGGTCTGCACAATGTGTAAAAAAGAGTTTAAAAATGTTCTTTGGTAAGGTAAAGTGAAACAAAAAGCATATGAGAATTCTCATATTTGTGGTTAAACCCTTTGCAAAACAGAGCAGAAAGAAACTTTTTGTCGCTTTTCTGCCAGAAAATAGGGTTCACTACTTAGGAAGCCTGTTTCTCTGTTAAAATGGGTAGCATTCAAACTGCCTTTGCCAGCACGGATGTGTGAAGGAGGGATAAAGCTGTGAGCTGAAGGATGCTTGTATGTTGTGGAATTCAGAAACTTTTACACCTTATAGATAAAACAGTGTTGTAATAATTCTTTAAATAGGTGGTTAGACATCCAGTCAATGTGGGAAATAAGTATCTTTTCTAAATTACTCTTGCTTGTTTATTGTCTTCTCTGAAATAATTTGCATTTTTCTCTCTTTCTTGCATGGTGACATAGAATTGTATTGTGAAACCTTAGCAAGTCGTGTGGATGGCAGATAATTCCAGTGTGGTTAGCTGCACTTGGCAGAAATGTTTGAGGATACATGACTTATGTTGGGACAGTATGATTGAAAACCTCTCTTCTCCTGTTAATGTAGTACAACAATGTTGGCAGAGAGATCCCACTAGGAATGTCACTGTTTTGGATACCACATTGTAGCACAGCACTGAAACTCTGCTTTAAATCTGCTGCAGCTCTGCAGCTTGCAGGGGAGGGTTGGAGTGTGCTGTCATTTTCCCAAAATCATTAATTAGAACTAAACTATGGAAGTAAAGCAGAAGGGACCTTAGGACATACTGGAGCACTCTGGGAGATGGCTAGTGCAAAATAAGTGTCCACTGCATAAATTCTTGGAGGTGTATGCTATGTTCTGCAGGATATATGCAATTACTTTGTCGACTCCCTTGTTACCCACAGGTTCTTAAGCAGGTCCTGATCAGCCCAATTAATTTGCAGCTTCCACTTAAGCTGGAGTTCAGTGAGTGCATTAAAATGCCAAGAATATTCTCTGCCACCAAAACAGGGATTCTTTGGCCTGGACCAACATTTTTCCCTGCTTCTGGCATAGGGTTTGTGGGAGAGGTGATCAGAAAATTGCTGTATTTCTGATCAGTTTCTCCCACACACTCTGGCAATGCAAAGCACCTGGGACAAGCTGTAGAAGTAGGAAAATTCTGCTTTGGTGGTAGCAGGAAGCAGGATCCATCCCAATGATCTTTCTTTGCATTGATGCATTTATCTGATGTTTTATCTGGATTAGCAAATGGTAGGATCAGGATGTTTATAGAGCCTGTCTTTAGCAATCTGTAAGTGCAGGTTTTTCTTCACTCGTGGAAGAAAAGGGAAAAAAAGGGGGGAAATGTTTTCTTTTTCACAAAAAGTAGAAAAGTAGGGCAAAGATCTCTAACTGCTTTCTGTCACAAAATAATAAAACTATTCTAAATATGCAATGCAAACTTATTGCTGACTTCTATCATTTTGTAGTTTTAACTCCCACTATTAGAGCTGTCGGAAACATTCATTTAAAGTGTTGTTTTTTCAAAATCAAGTTTGGACAAGTTGAAGCTGAGGTCATGTTTGAGTCTGATACCAGCTGGAAAGAAGCACTTGGTGTTTGTGTATGGGGGGGTAATTTTTAATTTATTTCTTTTTAAAAGTATTTCTTGGTGAACAGACAAGGGTTTTATTGTGTTCCCCATTAACTTTTTGTATTGGTGGATTAGAAGTCTCCATGACTTTCATACTTTCTGTGTGCACCTGTGTGCACCCTGCTGAACTTTATATCCATTACAGCCGCTGCTGTTGTGAGCTTTTGTCATACCTGGAGGTTTTGTAATGCTTCTATCAGAACTCAGAACTTTGGCATTTATAAGCAGCAGCTTTCCTTGACCTTTAAAGAAAAAAGAACCCTTTGCAACTGTGTTATTTATCACAGTGCAGCTTGTGAAGGAGAGTAATGCTCCTGGATATTTTGTATCCATAGACTGGTAATTGAAACTGTCCTGGGAAAAATATTGGTTCTTCAAGTACAAACATTTGGTAGGTGTTTTGGTTAAAGTTCTTTAACCAGAACAACCTTGCCAGGCCAGGAATTTAGTGAAGTTCTAAGGCAGCTTTACTGAATCTTTCTTTCTTCCCTCCCTCCAGACTTGTCACGGAACAGACTGTCGGAGCTTCCAGCAGAAGCCTGTCACTTTGTCTCCCTCGAGACTCTTAATCTGTACCAGAACTGCATTCGATATATCCCAGAGGCTGTTTTGAACTTACAGTCTCTGACATTTCTAAATATCAGGTAACAGTTGTCTTACAAATTTTGCTTTAGCAGGAGTAGTCTAGGTTTATACATTTTGGTGCATCCATAAGAATGCTAACTTGTTATGTTGTATATAATTTGATTGAAGCAACCTGAACCAGTCTTACCCACTTAGGTGGATCAGGAAACATGAGGATTAAGCAGCAGCTTGTAGGAAAGGGGTGTGAAGAAGAGAGCTAATTCCAGCTTGAAGGAATAAATAAACTCCAGTAGTTTCCATGTGAAATATCACCATGCAGACTGAAAAGAGATGGTAGAGCTTTTACATAGTCTTTGCAAAGCAGCTGTCAGCAGCTGAGTAAGGCTTATGCAATATCCCTTTACCTTCACTCTACTGGGGGCTTTGGAAGGTCTTTCTCAAGCATTAAGACTTCTCTGCCAGCATTACAAGCAAAATGATGCAGTTTGGCCTCTTGATGAAATCCAGATGTGTACAGCATCCTCCATTTGTAGAGGGTCTTTTAATAGATGTGAAAAGTTTCTCTTCAGAAATTGGCAGAGATACTAATAAAAAAAGTCTCAGGCTATTTCTTTCTAGTGTTATAAGCACACTAAATTGACAAAAGTATATTTTTTTATTTTCTTTTTTCTATTGATGTGAAAATTGAATAGGATATGGGTTTCCTAATGCTGTATTTCTGGTAGGTGCAGTACCATTATTATCCTTACTCAATCAGAAATACACTTTAAATATTCAGTATCTCATGACTTTCTCTGTGGCATTTCATGTGTGCTGACCTGCTGTGGTACCTATGAGGAAAGCTTTTGCTCTCAGCCCAAATATGCTCCTTTGTGACACAGCATGGGTAGTTATCAGAGGCACCTGAAGGGGCACAAAAACATCACATTCCTCCACACTGAGTTCAGAAGCCTCTGATCAGGCTTGATACTTGATATTCAGTGTTTGTTCACACATAGCTAGATGAAGCAAGTAATGAAGAACAGTCTCATGGAGCTACTTTTGTAGTAATTGCATAAAAACTGATTTGATCATCTAAATGGAGCGTGCTTTTTGTATGTGTCTTTCATTGCATGAATATTTCTCATTAGACTTCTGATTATTTTTTTTCTTTCTGTCCAAAAGTCGAAACCAGCTTTCAACATTGCCAGTACACCTCTGTAGTCTACCACTGAAAGTTTTGATAGCAAGTAATAATAAGTTGGTATCAATACCTGAAGAAATTGGACTTCTCAGACAGCTGACAGAGCTTGTGAGTATGCACTTGATTTCCAACTATTACTATTCTGCTCTTGGCCTAAGGATGGTCTGTGTCTGCCACAGTGTCTCTAACTGTGTTTGGTTTTGTATAGAGGTGTTAGAAAAGATTTTTAAATACTCTGAAATTTTAAAAGAATTCTATGTGAGGGAAAGATGCCCTGGAGAGCAAATGATCCATGTCAATTTAAATGTCTTCTCTATTCTAGAAAGAAAGCCTGGTGAAGTTAGAGTTCTTGCTATGTTTGTTTCTGGCAGAAAGCTTTTATGTAGCAAGTTGTGCTGTCTGAAATACTGTGGAGTAACTTGAAATAAATTTCTACATCTGAATGCTTAATCTTTTAAAGCTTTTATTTCCCCTTTTCTTTAAAATGAGAACAATGCTTCATACCAGCAGTGAGATTGAATGAGTATATGGATCTAAGGTGTTGTATAAATAGCTTTTTCTTTCAGTCCCTAAATAGAGCTGCATATTTGAGTTAACAGAGACTTAGACAGTGGTAACTCATTGTTTGCTCTTCTTTGTAGGATGTGAGCTGTAATGAAATACAGACAATACCTCCACAGATTGGCAATTTGGAATCCTTGCGAGACCTAAATGTCAGAAGAAATAATTTGGTGCGTCTACCTGAAGGTGAGAAAGTGGCTGCCAGTTATAACAGCAGAAACTTCCAACACTTCTCTGTTTTGAGTCCCTTTTTTTCCCCCTGAGAGCTGAAAGCAGCTCAATTGTTTTGTGAAACACATATTTTTATACTTTTGCTTTTTCTCACACTCTTTTAATCTTCTGAATTTTACCTTTGTTTTCTATCTCCAGAACTTGCTGAGTTGCCTTTGATTCGATTAGATTTCTCCTGCAATAAAATAACAACAATACCAGTTTGTTATAGGAACCTCAGACATCTTCAGACCATCATGTTAGAAAACAACCCTCTCCAGTCCCCCCCTGCACAGGTAAACTGCAGATACAAAATCAGATGACTAGTTCAGCTAATAAGGGCAGAACTAACTTATAAACTGAAGGATCATATTACATATTTGTTATTTAAGAACAAGAGAACTTTAAATAAATTCTGTTGTCTAAAATTGTTAAATATGCAGCTTGAAAAATCCCTTTTATTCTCTTTTCTGTATTAATAGTCTCTGCTGTGGAATATTACAAAAATTCCACTAATGCTGGCTTGAATATTTCTGCTTTCAGCATAGGAGAGAGGAAGTCAGGCAAGACTGATTTTCTGCCACTCAAAGTCAAAATTTTGACTGAGGCCTCAGTGCTGGAGGTTGCTGGTCCACTTTGCAGCAGAATACTTAAATTGGCCTTTGAGTTAGAAACTGCAGTACTGTTAGTGACTAATTTGATTTTCAGTGTGGGTATATGGGCCCCTGAATATTACAGGTTCTACTGTGAGCTGCTGCATCGGAGTCAAGAGGGGCACTTGCTGAAACTTGTAGTTTCAGTGGGGTTTTGCTTCCCTTGTGAAAGCAGAGACAGCTGTTACTGCCTTCATTGACTGTAAATTTGAGCTGGCTTTGGCAGTCTGCCACTGCCATTCAAATCTGGGCATGGGTGGGATGCATCTGTTCTGATGCCAAGGGTATAAATTTTAGTACTTGTAAATGCTCATGTCCTGTTTTCATGATGAAATTTCAGCATCCAGCTGACAGAGTTGCCTGCAGACCAGATGTACTTGGAGGACAGCTTCCATTTGTCTATTACAGGCATCCCATGATGCTCCACTATAGCTGTTCCCCTGAAATGCAGTGAGATTAGAATGAAAGATACACGGGTTGATGTAAATGTGCTCATTATTTTTCTCAACTGCATCTTGAATGTTTGCAGTGTACTTTGAAAATGTATTGTCAAATTATATACTTACTTCTTTTTTTTTTTTTTAACTTTAAGATATGTATAAAAGGAAAAATTCATATATTTAAATACCTGAACATAGAAGCATGCAAGATAGCTCCAGACTTGCCTGATTATGATAGGAGACCCATGGGGTTTGGATCATGGTAAGTTTTGCACAAGTCACATTCCCAGTTTTAATGGCATTCAGGAAAATTTTGTCAGTCCACCTTGAGTTTATTAAAAAAAAAACAGATCAAGGATTGTTCTTTGGCAAGTGTATTGAGGTGGCTTTGAAAAATATTGTTTATGGTATTTCATGGTGCATTCTAGCAAGGTACCACTGTGTAAGAAGTGAGAAGTGGTTCAGGAGATCTCCTGGGCAGTGTCAGAGCTGATATGCAGTAAGAAGAGAGTAATAATAAACAATACAGGGAGTATGCTCTTGTGTTGTTAACCTGTATGTTCAGTTTAACAAGGTCTTAATATTTTGCACAGACTTAGTGGATCATATCCCAGCTGTGATTTTTAACCTTTTGTACAGAATTTTATAATGGCTGTGCTCAAGCCACAGGTGTAAATGCTGATCTCCACCCTGTTAGTAAACTGTTATTTTTGGCAAGCTTTCATTTGGCACTGCTGCTTGGCATTGTAACACAAATATTGGAACAGTCAGCCATATCAGCTGCTAAATTAAGATGTCTAGCAAAAAGCAGGAGTTAAGATTTATTTCCGTTATGTGATACAGAGGAAAGGGAGTCAGTAAAGTATGAAACTGAAGATTTATATAAAAAATACTTCAGTCATCTTGGAAGGTAGTAATAATGTGTGGAGGAGTAAGTTGCTGAAGGATGTACTGCTGCCTTAGCAGCAATAAAACCCAAATCAGGGGGTTTCACAATAAATCATCATGAGTCAAATTTATGAAGAAGAATTTGCATGAGGGACTGACAGAGTGATTCCTCATCAGGACTGAATGTCATAAATTACTGTTCTAGATGAGGTCAATATATGAGCATGTCTGGGGTTAATCAGTTTCCAGTACAAGCTGTTGCAGATGGTTTCTGCATAATACTGAAGATACTGTCCTTTTTCTGGAAGGAAGAGGCCCTAAATGAGAAAATGTCATGATCTGTTTAGCTCTAACATAGTTTGTTTATTTTTAAGAGGAATTCAAAATCAAATGGACTGTGTGCTTACTGATTTATTGTTGTCTGTAGTTGTATATTGCTCTGGAAATTTTCATAAATTGCTTTAGTGAAATGAGCAGAAGAATTAATATATTTTATTCATAGCTTGGAGTTGTAAATGTTAAAATAAGGGCCAAACTAGTTGAGGATGCTTTCTCTAGAATTTTTACCAGATTCAGCAGTACGAAATGAGCTTCAACTGGCTTTGCTTTAGCTTTATTTCTGTACCCAAGAGGAGAGAAGAGTTGGTGATAGAATTACGTTGTTACTGTGCTGTTTAGGGCATTCAGTGTTGCAGGTGATTCCTTCCTATGGAAGAACTGTCCATGGAGCAGAGCACGTATTAGAAGAAAATAGTAAAATGATCTAGTGAAGGAGGGAATCCCCAGTTATTATACTTTTATGTAAGTTGAGGTGAAAGAAATAAAATCCTTCAGCTGTGATATAGCTAATATTTCCAGGCGGGGGACAAGAGCTTTGTGTTTGTTATCTTCAAAGGTGACCAATAGAAATAAGGTATCAGTCAGGCCACCTAGACGTTGTTGCTGGTTTATCTGATCAGCTTGGTGTGGTACCATGCAGGTTGAGAGTGAGTGGTAGAGACTCTTAAAGTTTAAGGAAGTTTGTGTCATGCTGTCAGTTCACTCTCGATCAAACATTTTTAGTAGTAAGGCTGTTGATACTGCTAATAAAACAAGATACTCTGAAATGTCATGGCAGGAAGTGTGGGTTGGAGGTTCTAGCACAGCTAATTGGTTGTTTTAGCCTTGTCAAATTACATCAAACTATTTAACCAGAGTGAAACCCTGTATGTTTCAGTCCTTTTCTAAACATAAGCTATGTGAAATTTATCTTGCAGCAAGTTTTGTTCAGCTGCAACAAGCCAGTCTCATTTGCAACAGTGAAACTCAGAGCATCTCAGGCTGGTGCTGGGGGGAAAGAGATTGAGAGGAGGCAGAACTGTCAAAGCTGTGTAGCAGTTGTTGGCAGACTGGCATAGTCTGGAGCTGGAAGGTTTAAAGTACTCACAGGTGAACCAGTGTGGTGAATATTCTGAGACTTGGGCAACTGTTCTTGCTTACAGGAGGTAAAGATACAGGTTTTAGTGTGACTTGGAAATGGCAGCAAGTGTTGTCTTTCATCGTTGGTCTTAGCAGGGATTTGGCTTCTCATGCTTTGATTTCAAGCTTATATTATACAGCTTCCTATAAGTTGTAGTTGCCCCAAATGCTCTGATCTGTCCAAATGCCTAATGGTTGTTCCTTGTGTCTTGTTGGTCAGGGAGGAATAAAAATCTTAAGTCTCAGCTGATTTTAGGATGGCTGCTGTATGATTATAAATGTGTAAAGTGTGTCGTATTGGATAGGTGGGTTTAGTTGTGAGAGTTGGGAAGGCAGAAAGCAGCTTTCTTGTTAAAAAGGAGAAGTTCTGGGCACAGCATTTACATATTTTTGAGCTTCCAGCTAACTTTAGTGTTAGATGTAAAGCTTTTCAAATTCTCCAATTGAAAAGGGAGGCTAAAAGAAAATTTGTATCAAAACACTTCCTCATTTTTGAGCTCCTTAATTTGCAGTAATTGTTCAATTTACAACAGGGTGCTCAGGAGATGCTGAAAATATTGATTCATTTAAAATGGAATTATAGTGCAGATGGATTTTTCTTTGACCCATGTTTTAAAAATATATGTAAGTTCTGTGAACTGTAAGTATAATTATGGTTCTGTTGTCAGTTATTCAAATTAGTAGCTCTTTAACTGCTTTGGGTGACCTCATGATCATTCTTTTTTCTTCCCACCCAGAAGGGAGTTGGTTTTTTCTTTGGCTTTTTTTTTCTTTCTGATGGTTTATTATGCAGATGATTTTCCTGTTCAAATACAGGGCTGTAAAAGTGGAACTTCTCTGAGTTAATCAAAACTCCTTGCAGATGCGAGAGCTTGTCTTCTGCACAGAAACAGATGTATAGCTTAATGTTTCTCATCTGTAACCTCCATCCCTCCTGGTACTTCTTTGCTATTTCATTTCTATCTGAAAACTAAAATAGGTCTTGATAGTAGTCTGTCAGTCTTCTACAAAGATGATGATGATAATAATAATAATAATTTGAAAATAAGTATTTCCTGAAAGTGGAATTTCAGAGGGAGCAGCAACTTGAGAGCAATGCCAGTGAGAAAATGACCTGCAATTTAGTCACGATGGGGTGAAGCAATTAGCTTCCTGAAATTCATTCTTCCTTGTGCATTATGTAGTAATTACTGCTGCAGTTCTCCCTGGGGCATCGAGTGCCAGTAGGACAGTTGAGCCATTGTGAAATGCCATCTGCAGTGGATCAGACAAGTCCCATTGTCTCTTTTACTGGAGTTATCTGCAGCAGTTGCCAGAGTTGACATCTGTGATGGCTATACTGCTGAATTACATAGTTTCTAAGCTCAGAAATTTAAAGAACTGTATGGCTGTTTGATTATATGTATTGTAACACTGGGCACATGTCTGATGCCTTTGTCTAGACATGTCATTGACAAAGCTCTGTAAATGAAAACTGTACTTCTACAGTTACTATATTATTACGTATCTGAAATACTATTCAACTTACTGCAGTTTCTTATGTAACTATGACACAGAAAGCATTCATGTAATACATGCTGCATACTTTTGAGCAGAGTAGTATATTCTGTGTTTTTAATGATTTTGTCTATATTTATGCATGTAAAAGTTTGTTTGACAGTGTTTTTCAACCAAAATATATGAGCAATAGAAAATGAAAGTTTGACTTGCTAAACAGAGAAATACGAGACCACTTTGCAGTTTGCTTTGTCTTAATTTCTCTTTGGGAAACATTTGAAGAGTGGATCTGCCCTTTGAATCAGCTTAACTCTGAAGGCCAGGCAGTGGCAGGTGACAGCTGACTGACAAGGATGGTGAGCTGTCAGCACCTATCTCCTGCTCTGTTGTAGCAAGTGCAGTGTGAGGGTTTCAGACATGCTGAGCTTGTGAACATGCTGCAAATGTTCAGTAAGCTTGGTGGCTTATTCTGCTTTTGTTCTGTAATAGCTGAGAAGCTTTTGGTGGTGTTTATATCACAGTAACTAAAGCTGTGTGTTTGACAGCCACGAGGAACTCTACTCCAGTCGTCCATATGGAGCACTCGATTCTGGCTTCAACAGTGTGGACAGTGGAGACAAAAGATGGTCAGGGAATGAAGTAAGTGTTGCAGCTTTATTTTTGTTGAGTGGAGTATTGTACAGGAAAGAGAACTAAATGTATATATCTGGAAGCACATTCCATAGGTAGCATGCATGTGCTGGTGTGCTGGTTGCCTTGAGCCAATGTTACTTGTTTTATTGGAGAAAAAACAAGGCTAATTTTATATGTGACAGACCCCAAGTTGGAAGTATTAACAGAAATGTATAAAACAGTGCATGAGAGGTTAATTTACTGGAGCATAAAAAATGAGAAAAATAGGGTTCCCCATTTTAAAAACTTTGTAACAGTATCATATTACAATGCTGAGTCAACTGTAATTATTCATGAAAGTTGTTTCAGTAAAATAAATCCGAACATGAAAATTCAGCTTTGGAAATCAGCTGGAAATTTTGTCTCCTTCCTTTGTGTAAAATGTTAAAGTCTGTTTGCTATTTAGAAGAGGGAAAATAGGATCTCTTAGCCAAAAGGTTGTCAATTATTATTGCCACGAAGAAGTTCCCTCTTCCTCTTAGGGCAGCTAGAAAATAGCCAAGACCAAAAGTACCACAGTGAGCTATACTCCACACTTGTACTCCTAGCTTGATTTTAGAGAAGGTGCTAGGATGATCCATCCTGGGATGTTTTCAGTCACGTGTGGATGCTGCAACCAAAACTGTAGGCAGCTGGTTTCTAAAGAAAGCTCAACTATATGGTTTTTTTAAAAAAAATACATTATAGCTGTCTTTTGCTTCAAATGAGTGTTTTGTGGTTGTAGAACAGGACAATTGAAGTACAAATCAAGGACAAATCAAGAAGTAGTAGATTACAAAATTATGGTTCTGAAGAAAAATGTTTCCAGACTTCACTGTTTGTTTTCCAAAGCCAACAGATGAGTTCTCAGATCTCCCATTACGTGTGGCAGAGATCACCAAAGAACAGAGACTGAGAAGAGAAAGTCAGTACCAAGAAAACAGAGGGAGTGCAGTTGTAACTAATGGTGGAGGTAAGTAGTGACCTTTGGCTAACAGTATTTATTGTTGTCATTATTAAAGTTCCAGAACATTTCCTATAGATAGTAGCTTGTTTAAAGAGGAAAGAAACCAGAAAGGGTCTAGGTGGGATTACACAAAAACAATGTTGTGGAAACTGTAAAAATACTGTTGTTTTAAGGATGTTAAAGGCAAAATCAGATAGCAGCAGAATTGGTATTTTCTTGAAAAGTTTGTCAGCTTTTGCCTATGTCCTATGTTTAAAGTCTCCAACTGCTTCAAATGGTATTTTGGAATATTGAATTTCAGTGCATGGAGTTTTGCTGTTTGAGCTTCTGGGAAAAATTTACTGCAGTAGTGAATTGTTAGTGCTCTGTGCTGACTGCTGTCAGAACAGGATGAGCAATTTTGTCAGGGAATTTTATATTTCCGACAAGTAAAAGTGACTCATTGCAGTTTTGGATTTTAATCCAAACTTTAATATCATCCAGGAGGGGCTGGTGTTTGTGAATGGTAGTGCTTTGTTGCACTTTCTCAATTGGTGTCCTGTAGTCTTACAGGGTCACCCTCAAGGTTGTTCAAGAGGTGATTGTGCTTTCCATGTTTCTTGATCTCCACAGTCTTCCTTCATTTTAATTTCTAGTCATCTGTTGCTACCAGTGTCTCCTTTTCTTTATATGCCTTAATTTTAACAAGTCTTTCTGGTTTGTTTTTTCAGTCATTCCTTCTTCTCCATTGTTCTGCACCAGTTATTACTAGATCTCATCTGCATATACTTTTATTGATTCTTCTTCTTTCTCAGCTGCTCCCTGTTTTTCATTTTCCCTGATGGCTGCAGTTCATTTTTTCTGAGTGTCACTCTTCCCAGCTACAACTCATCTCCTGTGCCCAGCCCCCACTTTTTCTTCTCTCTTCCCTCCTCCTCCCCATCTTTGTCTTTTGCCATCTTCTTTTCTTGGTCTTAGTCTTCTGTTCCACATTTTTTTGTTTTCTCTGCCACCTTCTAGAAATATCTGAAACTTTGTGGCTCACACTCTTTCATACATTAATGGGGAAAATTTCAGTTCAAACAGTTAAATTCTGGCAGTTAGAAGAATTGAAGATATGGTATCATGGGGAGCTCTGGGCAGCCTTAATAACAGGTAGTGTTGCCAGCTCTGCCTCCAAGACTAAGTTTATTTTGTTGTTTGAGTTTTGTACACCAGGGATTTCAAAATGCCTCACAGATTTTTAAGCTGGAGCATGATCAGTTTATGAGTAGGTGTATCTGAGAGGGGCACAAACCATAGCATGTGGCTGTCAGAGATCCAGATGCTTTGCAGTTTTGTGTTCCTAACAGAGATACTGCTATCTTTCACCTTTTTCTGTATTATTGTTGTTGCTATTGTTATTTAGGAAACAAGCTTGGAAAGAAGGGGAGTTTGAGTTTTAGAGTTTTTTTAAGATTTGAAACTTAGATTTTATGCAGCCACAGTATATAGGAATGTAGTTTTGGATGGTTGTAGTAGCAGAGGGGGTGGCTTTGGCAGTAACAGTTGCTAGATTGTGTAGTGAGGCAAAGAGAAGTCTGTTTTAGACAAGCAGGAAAAGAACGGGGGAGTAAAGAAGAATGTCTGCAAGAGTCTGGAGCAAGTCTGGGGAGAGTGTTAAGGAAAAAGAAATCTCTAGTGCTCTGAAAGGGAATTTATGCTTCCCCCTGCATCCCCAGTGCCGTATTTTTCACCAGGGGCGTTTGCTCAATGTCATGACTCTCAGAATCCCTGGGCAGAATGTGGAAAAGCAGTGACAAGTGAAAAAATTGCCCTACATAATGTGTCCCACACCAAGGAAAATCAATACCAGCCAAACTGTGCTGTTTCTTGCTCACATTTCAGTGATTCCTAGTTTCTTTTTTCATTCTTCTTTTAAAATAAAATTGCAGGTGCCTTATATTGTTTTAGAGGGATTTTTTTGTTTTCTGTAGTGTTGTTCATTATTTACACATATGCTTCTTATATTTATTGTATTTGCATCCACATAACTTAGACATGCTGCTATCTATTTTGTTGTAGTAGTAATACTAGTAGAAGGATCTGTCGTATCCATTCTGATTTTTCTGACAGAGAACTAAGAGAAAATATTCCAAAATGTATGCAGGTCATTGTACAGTCCTGATACTAGCTGAAAATTTTGATATATGGTTTTTAGTTTTGAAAAGAGAATCACAGTATTTACTTTTTCAGTCACTGCAAAAATACCTGCACCCAGCAGTATAAAACTACCTCCTTGATACATGTTCTTTGATGCTTTTTAAAAGGGATAAATTTTATCATTATTTCAAAATTTCTTTATCTAATGTTAGTGAGCCTGGCAAAATCCACGGGCTTTCAGGCAGAGGTTTCCCAGATGGCAGAAAAAGCAGGGCCTTAGTTCCTGACCTTGCTGTCTTGTTGGATGTTTCCCTCTCTTGTGGGTTATCTAACTGTGGGTGTTTCTCTGTGTATGTTTGTCAAGTGGAACACGATCTGGATCAGATTGACTACATTGACAGCTGTGCCACAGAGGAGGAGGAGGAGGAGGTGAGGCAGCCCAAGTGCCTGGACCCAGACAGCCTCAGCTCCCAGTTCATGGCCTACATTGACCAGCGGCGGATCTCCAATGAGGTGGTGCTTTTACTCCCATCCATTCAATTCACACACCCCAGCAAAGCCCTTGGGAAGACTCTTCCCTGTTCAGTCATTTGGATGTTACACTTCTGGAGAGAGTCTTTGGAAAGTGAACCTATAGAAACAGATTTTTTGCCACATCTTCTGTTTCCTTCTGTGTTCTGTCAGTCTTAATTAATACCTATGTACATAGTTACACAGTTCACTGGCTCACTGTACAGACTACATGAATGACTTGTCTGAAAAAATCTTTATGGCTGCTCTGCTTAAACAGTAACTGTGGTGCTGTGATTCAGGTGTGTCCTTTCAAAGTTCTGTGTGTTTTGAAGCAGAAAGATATTTGCTTTTGAAGAAAGAAGGAAAAAAGTGTATCTTCAGCTTTTATGTAGGAGCTTGGTCCCTGTCTTATCAACTTTATATTACTGTGTTTGCAGTCAGCCTCACAGATATGGGAGATGCATTCATTTTGCAAAGCTCACAAATTCAATATCAGATCACAGAAGCTGAAGCACAGGCACAAGAGCGAAACTCAGAAAAATCCAGTGTAGGCAATGCAACCCAAGGACTCCTTGCTGTAGACAGGGAAAAGGCATTGGACATCATCACAACAGCTATTCCTTGGGGTCTGTCTTGCAATAAAAATTAAACTGTTTTTAGCTGAAGGAGTGGTTTCTCTAAAAAGACAGTCCAAAATACTCTACTACTTAGGAAGGCTGACTGCAATACAGCATCATGCATGCAGGCATGAGTGGAAATTGGCAACTTAATCTTGAAAAATTTCTGTTTTCCTGTGTTAATGGGTGTCAGTGAAAGTTTTTAAATAACACCAAAGGCAATATGTCTCTGTTCCCAATAGGGTAAATTATTTCATTGCTCAAATTAAACCTAAAGTGTTCATATTAATCCCATGTTTTGCTTTCTTTGTCCTTTTAGGACCTGTCTTTAGAACGTCATAAAAACATCAGCTTCTTTATTCTGTAATTCTGAGAATCCAGTCTTCACTGCTGTACACTTGTAGAGTTAAACTCCAAAGAATGTATTTACATTTCAATACAAATTTTATACCTTCACAAACTTCTCTGCATGATTCTTAATACTGGAGGTTTTAAACTCCTGAAGTTATCAGCAGGCATATTTAATCTTGAAACTATTACCTATTTAAATTGGAGAAGAAAATAAGAGTGAGCTTGCTTGGTTGGAAATGAACATCCCTAACTTGTATTTTGTGCTTCTTTGTCAGGTGTTTTAAGTACCAGTAGTTACAAATGAAGCTCTACAAAGACATTGTTTGGCATTAATATACAGTTTTCTGAATAAATTGCTAGCTTAGTCTTTTGTGGTTTTTTGCTTAGAGCTCACCAGTAAAGCCTGTGTCCATCAGAGAATTTCAGAGAGCAGAGGATACAAGAAGACATTTACATCAAAACAGGTAAGATTTACTGTGGTAACAATAATTTTATCCAGAATTTCATGATGAATGCAGAGCATGTATTTACTGAGCATGTTTAGAAAATGGCATTGTTTTCTGTTGCTTTGCCAGAAGTGTGTATGGCTTTTTTTGATAAGTTATTGCTCCAGATTACGAATTGGAATTCTAATAATGGCAGTGAGTGGCAAAAGGCATAACTATTCTATGCCAGTACTCGACTTAAAATCAATTGGTTAAATAAATTTGCATAATTAAAATGCGTATTTTTAAACTGATTTAATATCTGCTTTTTGTGGTTTAATTTGTGCTTCGATTAAATAGTTGGTTCAAGCTGTATTACATAGTGGACAAAAGGGACAAAGGTACTTGCAGGAAGGATAGAGATTCTGTGGAGTAACTGATGTGCCATGAGGACACATTCTTGGTTGACTGGTTTTGGTATTGTAGGGGATTCATTTATTTTTAAAAGTACCTTTCTGGGCCATAAGGGATAGAATGGGAATCAATTCTGGAAACAAGTTGCTTATTTTGATGGAGTATGCCCATGCTCTTTAATGATTACTTGGCTTATTGGAGAGAATACTTACCTGTAAAATAAAGGTCAGAATTGGACAGAGTATCAATAAAGGGTAGTTAGGTTTCTGAAAAAGAATTTTGGATGTCTAGTTAAAAGAAGATAAGCAAATAAAAGATAAAAAACAAGTGAATTCTTGCAAATGAAAATTGATAGAACCTTTATTATACTTTTGAACCATTTCATCATTCTATGGAGTGAAAGGACTCCACAGAAAACCAGCCCAGTTGTACTTGGAATGTTTGGGGAGCAGGGAAGTAGTGGAAAAGACAACTGCTAGTCCTAAGCATGTCATTACTTATGCTGTCAGTACAAACCAATTTTTAATGGATTCTAAAATGGCATTGAAAGAGCAAATGAAACCAAGATTAGCGTGTAAATTTTTCCAGAGTTTTGGCAACATTTTAATAGGCATTCTGAAATGTGCAGATACAGTAGCAGTACTGATACAAGGGAGGTTAACTATTTCAGCATATGTCAGCATTCCTTACCCTGTCCATGAGTCAGGTATAAAGTGGTGTAGCAGTTCTGCCATGTTCTCTGCCAAAAAAGTGAGTGCTCTTGGTTTGAAAAATTCATTTTTTGCTTGTTTATTTACTTATTTTTTTTATTTGAACATTTGTGGTCAACATGGAAGTAATTAGACTTTACTAATACTGGTTTCCATGATAAATCTGAAGGAAATAGGAGAAGGCTGGTTAGCTGGGGAGAGCTGCTGTTTACACAGACAGATGTTAATGATAAAGGAAGTTGAAGTTCATAAAGGTATCCAGAGATTTCAAAATTTAACTTAAGGACAGCAGCAGATCTCCATGCAGAAGTAGTTAATCAGCGATCTGAATGAATTGTAGCTTACTATGCTGCAGCAGAGTGAAATGATTAAGGTACTAAAACTGGATCATACTGTTATTGCCTTCAAAATTGTGTAGAAACAGCCACATGACAATGAGTAATTTTTTGTATTTTAAGCTTGTATTAGTCAAATATTTTATTTTGTGGCAACCACAAGCTGTAAAGTGCTTCCACAGTAATTCTGTGCAAATGCCTTGGCAGGCAGCCTCCTTTTTTTTTTTTTTTTTTTTTTTTTTTTAGCATGCTGGAGCCATTAAAACTTTGAAAGTTGGATGTAACACAGACTTCATCTCAAGAGTACTTACATTAGTTGATTCAATTAAATAAATACAGTTTATGCCTCTGGACAGACTGTGGTGCATTCCTGATGCAACAAAGCTGTGTACTCTGCCCTGAACACACTCCTTGGCACTGAGCTGAACCCAGTCCTGTCTGTTCGAAACAGCTCTAAGTAATGGGTTTGTCATGTGCTTCAGTGCTAATTTAAGTAACAGAAGAGACCTGTGACATATGGGTCTTCCACATCTCATCTCCACAAGGAAAAGGCCCTAAGTGTGCACACAGCCAGCTGGACTGACATTTTTTGGAAATGCATGGTTAAGTGTGTCTGTGTTCCATGGCTGCCCCAGGAGCAAAGGTCGCAGAGTTTAGGCTGTCAAGAGTAAGCTCCTTGATTTCCATCAACTTTTTTTTTAAGCAGCAACATGTCAGGATACATGCTGTAAGCTGTGGACCTTGGGAATTGTTTCAGTGCTAACAGCTGCCTTCTAGCAAAGAACTGACGGCAAAATTTCTCTCTTATGCTTGATGTGATGGATAAGAGCCAGATGGGTTCTTGTTTACCTTGTGACTTGGAGGGCTTGTGTCACTGGCACTCACCTGATTGCTGAGGTGAGCAGGTTTGTGCTGCAAATACCAAAGAATCCTGATGTTTAAAAATAATTCTGCTCTTTCCAGAGCAGAATAAGGCCTATAATAACCCAAATATTGTCTTAAAAGAGAGAATCCATCTTTGTGTATTTTGAAACCATTGGTAATTAGGCAAGTTATGTTTAATCACAAACTGCAGTACTTGTAATCTGACTTGGTATCACAATGTGATTTCTTTGGTCCAGATTTCACTTTTGTGATTATCTTAAGCTAACTGGGCATTTCTCCCACAAAAACTGTTGTAGAGTAGAATTAATTTGACAGTAGTCTGTATGCAGCAGTGGCCAAACCCCCTTCCCCCTGGTGTCTTACCTGCAGGGATACAGATGAATTACGAAGACCTGAAACTCTAAATTTGATGCAGGACAGAGAGCATCACCAAGTACTAAGGAGTTATGTGGACAGGACAGAGAGGTAGGGAAAAAGAAACCGAATATTTCTGCTGATTAATTTTATTTTTTTCCCCTCCTTCAAATAACCATACTATCCAGTTGTTCCTCTAAATGAGGATCATGTGAAAAATTCCTGGTCTTGGTTAGTCTTAGAGAATGGATATGAAGTACTGAGTGTAGTAGGCCAAATGTACAATCCCACTGGTACATCTTGTGCTGTAAAAAAAGTTACTGCAATTCAGGAGAAGAAATAGAAATGACTTCACAAAATCTGTCATTCACAGTGAGTTAAATCATCGTCACAGCTGTTAGTAGACAGTTACTCTTCGGATTTGATCAGATACTTGAGTGTCACTGACAGTTCATGTATGCCAAATGTTTAGATTTAAGATTAAAAGTCTACTTACTCTCTGTTTTTGCATTTGTCAGACCCCTGCCTGATTCACCTTATTTTCTCTCGCTATCAAGTCACCACACCCAGGTAACACATAGAATTCAAACAGTTTTGAATGAGTTTGGTGCAAAACCAAACTGATGTTATCCATAAGACGTGGCCTGTTTCTCCATGTCCCGTGTGCAGCTCTGCCCTCACAGCCTGATGCCCTGTTTGGTTGCAGGTGCCTAACACGGATTCTGAGCTGCACCGCCGGCACATCGAGCGCACCCGTCGGGAGGCCCAGCTGGCTGCCCTTCAGTATGAGGAGGAGAGGATGAGAACTAAGCAGATTCAGAGAGAAGCTGTCATTGACTTCATTAAGGTGCCTCCTTTTAGTACCTACTCCATACTTTTATCTTTTCTAAATCCCGTAACTATAACTAATTGCCATGATAATTACTGCTTGTATGTTACGCTCCTAGCACTTTATGAAGAATTTGGACAAATAGCACTTTAGTCCATTAAGTGGTGGTGCTGTAGCTTAACACAGGCAAAGCTAGAACTGGGGAGGGAGATGGAAGATTTACCCAAGATATGATTTTTACAAAGAATTTTGATTTTTGCATATTTCACCTCATTTTCTCCATTTGCATAGATGTGACGGGATTGGTTAAAGAAAGAAGAGGCCTCTATCTGAGCAGGCATAGAGGCAGTTTAATTTTGAAAACAAATTTGGCAGGGAGGAAATAATCATACACACAAAAATATTATGCTGCCTTATCTATTTTGCTATTTTGTGATAATAAAATAAGTTAGTTCTGGGTAAAGCATAGATGCCAACCTATGGTGCATCAGGCACTCACTCTGAACACTGAGCCTTCTCTGTCTCTGCCCTCAATATGAAGTCTTCTGCTTAACATGCCAGTCTGTTTATATGATGGTTGATTTAATTTTGTTTTACTGATTGCTGCTCTGATTACTTACCTGAATCTCACCACCACAAATTTAAGAAAAGTTATGGTTAATATTTATTTTGGGTTTAGAGTGCTCTGCAAAGAATGGTTTATTGCTTATATTTAATGTATAAAGTTAGTTTAGAAAAAGAGTCTTAGCTGCCTGAAACTAGGCTTTTCATTAGCAATAACTCTTCTTAGGCGTCTGGCACTATTTTGTAGTGCTTATTGAAGATTCAGCTCAGTCTTTTAGTTAAAGATTAAGCTTATAGGACACATATTGTTCTTGAGTCTCCTGGGTTTTTTGGTTTGGGTTTGATTTTGGGGTATTTTTCTTCTATTTCCTTTGTTATTCATGACCACTTTTTTCTCAGCAGTTAAATTCCTGCCTTGGGTTGTACTTTGGATTTATTATGCATCTTTCATATGCATAATTTGAAATTTTTGTTTATTTGAATGTGGAATGAAGGCTGATTTTTAACTAATATTAGGGAAGTTTCAGCTCAGTGAAATTTGCGATTTCTCCAATGCATATTCTAGTTAAAAACTAAGACTTCTGATTTTAAACACTTTTAAACTATGCTGGTTTGTTCTTCGCTTCTGTTTCTCTGTGACATTATTTTAAATTTAATTTTTTTTTCTGTGTAGCAAAAAGCCTCATTAAGTCCTCAGAAACAAAGTCCAATGGATAGTGAGGTAAGACTCCAATAAGAGCATTAGTAGGGATGTCAGCACTTAAGTTCTTAGCTCTCCATCAGAGTTATTTTCCACATTGTGGAAAACACCTCAAAACTGGGTTATAGCATAGTTTTTTCACATATTATTAAGCCTTGGGTTGGGGTTTTTTTATGGGGTCAGTCTAGTATTTTCTTCTGTTCATGTAGATTGCCTATCCAAGTGTGTTGTTTTACTATTTTTTGTACGTTTTTTATGTTTTCTGCAGAAAATACATTTCATATTCCATTTTGACCTGCTCCTTGTGAGCAGTACAGTTTATATTCCAGCAAGAGTGTTAAGTCAAGTTCTAGTGTTACATTCATCTTTCACTGATCAGTTTTTTCCCAGTTTCCTGTTATTAGATCACCGGTTGTCCCAGAAATACTAACCTTTAGAATTTTGAGGGCTGTCAGAAAAAGGAATAAATATTTTTTTAGTTTTTTTCTACTATATTTTATAATAATATAGTTTTTAAATCAAAACCAGGAACACAAATTGTACAAAGCTCAGTCTTCTAGAATATACAGAGCTGAGCCAATAACATCTGTTCACTCTCTGCATCAGATTTCTGTATAGTGACAGCTTTTCCACTGCTTCCCATCCCCACTTTTGTCCAGAGAAAGATAATTCACTTGTTAGTGTTAATCAGATCAAAATTTTTAATATTGTAACAAATATGATAGTTCTTTGGCAGCATTTTCCAACTGTTAGAAAATTACCAAGACATAGAGTAATTGAAATAGTTTTTGCTCCTTTTTCTTCTTAATGTTTTTCTGTTCTTAATTTATTCTTCTAAAGGTTCTTCGTTCTACCAGAGTAAGCACTATGAATGTGTAGTGTTCTGTATTTGCTTGACACAACACAGAAAGCAGAATAATGGATTCCTTAAGTAATATGACTGCACTGTAATTCATGGGTCATGTGGCTGTGTATTCCTACAGAGTTATGGATAGTTCCTGGCTTGTTTTAGAGCCTCACAGTGCTATAAGCAAGCAGTACATGTTCCAAAATGTCTGTCTGTTCACATACCGTGTGTTTCTGACATTGTGTGTGTTTCTGACATTGCTCCATCTCTCCACCTCCCAGTGTCCCTTTCCATCCAGAAGGTCTCAGCATACTGATGATAGTGCCTTGTTAGTGGTAAGATCCTGCACGTAATGGCCTTTTTCTGTGGCAGATTCTAGAGCATAGAAATGACACCGTGTTATGATTGTCTCAGATTAGACCAACTGTTTTAGAGCTAATCTAAATAGCATAAAACATGACTGTCTCCTTTGAAAAATAGCTTAGCTGTGAACTACGGTGTTATGAATATGTTCACACTTCTGCTGGCAGACATTTGCTAATAATACGATGATGTTTTTCCACAAAACAGTTAAAGCTTATATTTTTTTGAGACCAGAAGAAAATTACTTACAGTAAAGAACAGTTTCTAAAATGAAAAATTCACCTCTAGTTGTTCTGGTTTGATTTCTTCTCCATTCAGCTTGCTTTATAATTGATGTGCTCTTCAGTGTCAAGTAAGCAATTTTAATGCTTAGTACACCCTTCTGCTTTAACTTGTCTGTGTCCTGCATATGGGGGTTAGAAATACTTGGCACAAGAAAAAAGTGTTCTACTTACAAGTGCTACAAATCATGAAGTACTCCTCATACAGTTTTATTGTTTATTAGTCTTAAAAATCATCTATTTTGAACACTTACCAAAATAAAAACATGTATGCACATAATTCATGTTTTATGCTATTTCTTCCTTTGTGGCATCTTAGCAATGTAGCACAACTAAAAAAATCTAATTAATGCCATAATCCATGTCTAGAAGATTAAAAATACACCTGATTTGCCTGCTATTGCATGACTGCATGCCTAGAATTTATTTTCTTGATTTATGTGCTTCCATTATCTGCCTAAATTTTCTTTAGGCAGTGCTCTTGGTTAGTGTGTCTCTCTCCTGAACGTGTTGTTCAAGATATTTACTGTGTCTTTATTCAGACTTTTTGGGTTTTCTGCTTTCATAAGATTTTTTGGGTAAGAAAGAAAGCTTGAAATGTTAGAAAGAAATTTAATTATCATATGACTGTTTAGAGAAATCACTATCAATGAGCATATTAAAATGTGCTGTCATAGTTAGGTCATAAAAAGCAGGAGAACAGCAGTAGTTTGGTTTGGGATAATTCCCTATTGTCAGTGAATTCATCTTTGGAATGTATTTTAAAGACACCTGTAAGAGCCCCATTTGTATTTGATTGTGTGATCACATGACTTTTGTTGTAAATTAAGATACAGAATTTTCAGAAATTACGTTGAAACTGCCTCCCATTGCTATTTGTTTCCTTTTTTGTCTTTAACCAAGTGACATCCTTTTCCTTCACAAAAAGAGTGACCAGGCTGGCAAGGAAGGATTGAAAGCAATAATTTCTCCGTTCATTTTTCTTTTGGTTCCTCACATTTTTCAGCAGCACTAAATTATAATAGTATATGAAATGCTGGTGTTTCTGATCTGCAGCTCTCTTCTGTGGTGGAAATCTACACTGTGCCTAATGATCACATATGCCAGGGCAGCTGTTTCTGGCAATTACTATAACTGGAACATTAGGCCCATACTAGCTCATTAATTTGTATCATTTTTTGTTTACACAAATGTATTTTACAAGTAAACAAGTAAAAACTTGTTGAACATCGAGGAAATGGTCATTAGTTTGCTTTAAAAACAATCATGAGAGTTTACATTGTTTTTACCTTTCTACATTCTATTGCATTTCATTTGACATTTTCCCTATCCTTATGGGTTTGAAATTTAGCTAGGTCTAATTTCTGGGGACATAAGGAAAAGCTTTTAAAAGTACTAAATCTAATATGTAGTTAGAAAGGAAGTGAGCTTTTATTTTACTACTTTGCTCTTCTGGCATCGTTACTGCTTTAACAAAAAATTTAAGTTGTGAATCTCCTTTTTAAAATCTTCAGTGTTTCTTTTGGTTGTCTTGTTGTCTTTAATCACTAATTAAAATTAAAATGTATTCATGTTGCACAGGTTACTCTGAGCATTTCTTTCTGTTTATAAACAACGTCAGGACTGTTGTTTTGAAGTACCAGAATGGTTGCCCATACCTTCTGTTAATGGTTCAGTTTAGTTGTAGCTCCTCTTGGATACCTGTAATTTGAAGTGGAGTCTGGATGTGGAACTTCATTGCACACTGTGGTGGATTTCTTTGGGTTGACCTGTGATAGATAACTAGACTAAAATGTTGTTGAAGAAATGTCACTGGCCTGTCTGAGAAAATAAGTTTTATGTTAGTCAGAACCTCTTGCTGTTCTCACAAGGATAGTTCCATTTGTTACAATGGAGATTACTTGTAGAGCTTATCTCAACCTTTCAGACTTGGCTAATGATTTCAGCCTTCATTGCTTCTAAACCTCATTTTTCTCCAAATACCTTCTTGTTTTCTCCTGTACTGTCCCTTACAAGGTTAGTACTATCAAAGGGGAAAAAAACCCAGAACACCCTCTCTAACTGCTGCTCAGTTTCTCTGTTGGGAAGCCCACAAGGTACTTTAGAAGCATCAGGCAGCTGCTGTGACCTCTTCATCTCACAACCTTTGTGTCATTGCTGCCTTGTGCTCCCTTCCTTGTGTTGTTTTCTTGTTGTGGTCTCAAATGTGGCCTGAGGCTGTCATGTTACTGCTATCACATAGGATCTCTGAAACATTTCAAGTTAAGACTAAGTTTAGGTTAAGAACCAGAGTGTTACAAATAATAATGGTATGGATAAAGTAAGCAGGGCTTGACTTACACAAACTTGTACCCTGGAGTTTTCTCTCAGACCCTTGGCATTCATTTGTGTATCCAATGTTTAATAACCGAATTCCCTTAAAATATCCTTATTTGGTTCATGCAGAGTTCTGGTTGGGCTCTCCTTTGGCACTGCCTGTATCTGCAGTTGTTTCTGGCACAGGGAAATTTTTGTGACTTCAGTGCTAGATCTAAACACTGTGTGCAGCATGTGCAGAGGGTGGTGTCAGTCTGAACTGCAGCATCCTGGCTCCTTTGGTGTTGTGGCTGCCTTTTCTCACAGTCATTCTTTGCCTCACTTCTGCCTTTCTTACCTCTCTTTCTTTCCTTGCTGTCCCTGACAGAATGGCTTTGAGCCTGTCTTTGTGTTTGAGATTGACAATAACACCAATACCATTAAAAGGAGGCCAGGCACTCGCAAACAGGTGAAGAGCATGTGGTGTGTTGGTGTTGTGATTGTCCCTCCCTGTGCTGTGCCCTGTCCCCTTCCCTCTGCCCACTGCTGGGTGTGTGCATAATGACCACTTCTTGTTAGTCTGTCAAGCTTGCCCTGCTCTTTTCATAGGGGAATAAGCAGATATATTGATGTTACAGCCCACCTAGTTCTGGTTTATTTTACTGTTCTCATGTGCAAGCTAATGTGTTGTCTAAATCAAGTAGTATTTGAAACTCATAAAAAATAAATAAATAAATCCACCATTTTGGCTCTGTCCTGCTCTGGAGAAAGAGGCAGTCTTGAGGATCAGCTGCAAGTCTGTACAGGGCCTAAAAACATTTGTGTTTAAGGCTTGGCCCTGAGTGTAAACCTTCCCTTCTAGTCCCTCTGGCTGTGCTGTTCTGAAGTGGCAGAAGAGCTGCAAATGTTTTAAAAACTAACTCCCAAATGGGTCTTTCACTACCTGTAGAGTTTCTAGGTGTCATTTGATGTTCTTTCCTGTGCTGAACTGTCCCTTTGCTATTTGAATGTTGTTTCAGAAAGCCAGTCAGTCCTCAAACGTTAAAGTTTTGATGGTGCTTTCAACAGGACATACTTCTAGATCCACTTGTCAGTGATAGATGGGCACAACTACAGCCCCTGTTTATAAACAGGAAAGGTTGGTTATTTGGCTGGTTTTGATATTGGTCATAATTGAAATGTGACTGCACTTTATTTGCAGCAACACTGTCAATCCTGATACTGATCTCACTTCCCCAAGACTGAGATTATTCCCACAGAATCTCATTTACTTTGTGTGTAATCACAAGGACCAGTTGTTAGTGTTTGTGGCAGATACAAAGTGTGTATTACTGAGCCTCTTGTATATGAGGCTCATTTTTCAGACATGCATAACGTCCTCAAAACATTAAAAATAAAGCCATTTATTTTTAGTGGTGGCCTAGAATGGACTGTTGTAGGGTAAAAGTTCCTTTGTTCTGACAATGTACGCGTTACTAAAGAAGCTTTTGCCTCACTTACTGTTCTTAATTCTGTTTTTAATGTCACTGTATTATATGTAAAATAAGCACTGTACCTCCCAGAAAGTTCAGGAGGGTAGGAAAGCTTTAACTATCGTTCAGCAAGTATTTATGTGTTGCCTGTTGAGTGTTTCTGAGAATGTGATCGTGATCACCTCTTCATTTTTAACTTCTGCATTCCACCTTTGTGTATGACCTGTCAGCTGCTCACTAACTCTGCCACTGCCTTCTCTTTCTTTCTGCATTCAGTCACTCTCAGGGTTGAACCAAGAAAGCTGTGCTACTCCCCTGCCTAGTGCCTCTACCTTCAGTCCTGTCAAGGTATCTCTTGCTATTATCATTCACCACTAGAGCCAACAAAAAAATCTTGGATCCACACATCGGTTTTAACAGGTGTTAGTTGTCAGCATCTAATCAAAAGTTCAGGTAGGGTATGAACCTGATTCACCTGATTAAACTGTAGTAGGTATTACCTCATCTTAGCTTTAGGCTGTGTCTACAGGAGGCCTGATCTATAAAACATGGTAACCAGTCTCTGCTCCACGGGGTTCTTGCTTGTCTTTGATGTTGCTTTTTCTGTACAAGATGATTTACTCTTGATCAAGTTGAGTTCATCAAAAGTACACTTGTATTCTTTGCCTGTTTCTTTCTTTCCTGTGGAAACTGCTGTGCTGAGTGCATTCCTCAGAAATCATTAGTCTGTGTTAGCACTGTGATGAAACCACAGTGTGTTTCACTGGGGACAGATGGTCAGTAAATAGCAGTTCTGCTTTAGCAAAGGTGTCAAAGAGGAGCATCCTTGTTGGGGTTGCTGTATTGCCAATTCTACATGTTGCTTAATACCTGTTTTTTTGGTGTCCCCTTTGCAAAGAGCACTTCTCACTTCAGGTTACAAGAGTTAACAATGATCTGTCATTGCATAGTCAGTGTTGTTTCATCTTTTTTTTTCCTAAGGAAAGAAAAAGCAGTTGTGTCATTTCTGTAAAAGAAAAAAACTGTCTGCAGAGATAAGACTTGGGAAACAACATACAGTGGTTTTTCTTATTTCTGGTTATTTATCTGAAACACATTTAGATGGATGGAGCTTTTCTTAAAACACAGCAAATTAAAATATTGTTAAAGCTTTTCCAGATTAGGACCATTCATACTCTTCTGCTTTTTTGTTCACAGAGTGATGACAGATCTACCATGTCCCCTGGCTCGCCTGCTGCTCAGACAGGTAACAGGGACAGGAAAATAAATCTGAAAAATAAGATCAAAATGCCTGCTTGCTTATTTGTTCTGTGAAGAAAGGGGAGCATCTGTTCCCACCTCTGTCTGTGGCACTGCTGTGTGTGAGAATTTACCCAGTTACTTGGGTCTCCTTAGAAAAACACAAGGGAAGAGACAACAGGGATGAAGCATGTCCTTAGGCAGAGCACAGCTTTAGGCTGCTTTAGGCCTTCACAGAGGCTTTGGCACACAGATGCATTCAGCAAGAGTCAGAACAGTTGTTGGAATTGGAATGTGGAATGTGCTTTGCATGCAAGTGTCCTTGGAAGTGCCTTTTCCTGCTCTGCTTTTATCATGCATGGCTGTATTTATTTTGTCATCATTACATTAAAATTTTTGGTTTGTTCTTTTTAATTACCACATTGCTGTACCCATTTCCTATTTAAACTCTAACCATTTCCTTCTTCCTCCTTCCTTTCCTGTGCCTTTCCACATTTGTTTAGTCCACCTTTCCCCTCCATATCCTGGCCATGCCGCCCTGCCTTCCTATAGAAACCCTTCCCAGCGACCTGAGAGTTTCCTTTTCCGAACAGCTGTCAGGGATGAAGCCAAGAAAGGTAGGTTATATAGCTCAGAAATCAGCTAGTTTTGCTACGTTCTATTGATATCTGCATTACCTGGGGCTTGCAGTGTTTTTTATCACCAAACTACTTTTAGAATTCCATTTGTAGACAGATGACATCACGTATGTTGTGAACAAACAGGGTTTTATTTGGAGCTGTCCAATATTCTTTTATCATATCTGTGGAAGTGTGAGAATTTGCTCATCCTTTGCCACACAAGCCTTCAACAGCTTGATAATTCTGGCATGGCCCAGTAGCCTGTAACAAAATTGCAATTTCTGGAGAAAGACGGAACTGTTTGTACATACTCCATGTGGAAAAACTTTGTCATCACTTGTGCATGACTATTATCCAACAGAAAGATCAGAATCTAAATAGTGAGAGAATTGTGTTGACATCTCATTTAGGTTGGTAGACCATTAGTTTGATTAATAATCAAAGGTAAGAAAGAGATTTGTGAAAAGGAATGTAATGTAGCCGTTCTGGAACTTTGTGTGCAGTGCAGTAGCAAACAACACAGAGTCAAACCATGCTTAGTGATTTTCTTTCCTTCATGCTGCTGTTTTAGCTGTTGCTTCATCCTCTACCTGTGCCTTGTCTCCTGCTAATGATTCTGCAGACCCTCGAGTGAGACAGAACTCCAAACAGCGGGAGGAGGAGCTGGAGCTGATCGAGCAGCTACGCAGGGTAAGTGCTGCAGGATCCAGAACGTGGACAGAGCAGGAAATGCATTTTGTGACCCTGCTAAATCTGCCTTTGTCTTATGTCCTAGTTTCACTGAACCAATATAGGGAACAGTTGACCAAAATTAAATGGCATGGTACAGTCTGCGTACTTCTTTCAGATGGGTGCAATGCTGTCCACTTGATTGTTCATGGTAGATAAACTCAGCTTCAAATTCTGTGTAACAAACTATGTCAACTCCTGCTCATAAATGTGTGGTGAGCTCTGCTTTTATGTGTGCTTCCTTTCTTCCTTAGTAGCTTTCACACTTGTAAGGAGCTCCCTGCAAAGTTGCCTTTACTGTCCCCTTTTAATGTCTTTTTTTAAAATTCTTTTTTGCTCTAAAGCTGACAGAAAAGCAGATGGAGTGCAGAGACTGCTGCCAGTCATGCTGCCATCATGGTTTCCTTGTGTGCTCTAGATCTGTCTGTTGATTCTTGCCTTATCCTTAGTTAAGTGCAGAACATTGGGCCACAAAAGTTTCTAGTATTTGTGCTTTTTGTCTGCCCAGGGGCACCACACTCCTGGTTTGTGCCCAGGTACAATGACAATTAACAGGAATATTGGAAATGCCACATGGCATTAAGGTACTGCTCTGCTTTGCCCCAGACTTATTTCTGCAGAGCATGAAGGGATTTCTTGAGGTGCTGTAATTAATTGTTTGAATTTTTCCAGTAAATAAGAATATACTTATTGAAGCTAATCTTAAAAGCCATAAGCATCCCAGATAGAAAAAAATCCGTCTCTTTGGGGGGAAGTGTTGAAGTAAGGACAGTCTCCTTTCTCTAAAGGAGAAAGGCTGCCTTAGATAAAACAAAGGTGGTTTTTGCAGACCCTCTCATGTTATCTCAGATTGCTTTCTGTGTAGTCTGTCTCTTGTTCTGCTCCCAGGTAAGCTTAATTTTTGTTTAATACTTAAAAATTTAGATACTGTATTAAAATTCAGTGACATTCACACAGCATTTTAAATTAGTTTGAAAGCCTAAATTGAATTTAATTCATTCTCTTAAACAAATGCTAACTAGCCTCTTTTTAAAGGACTGCTTATGTCAAATAGTTCACTTTTTATTTAAAGGCAAAAGTATTGTCTTGACTTTTGTTTATTGTGTTGTCCTTCAACCCACAAAGACAATTATTTTTTACTTCCCTCAGCAGAACCATTCTCTGAGGACATGCAGGGTTAGGAATACTGTTCCTAGATCTTGATGTCCATTATTTTTGAATAATGGTTGTATTAGCCCACTGTGCTGTACAACAAAAACTGTTTTTCATTGAACTCAATTGCTCCCAGACTGTGGCCAGCCCTGGGCCACAGTTATGTGCAGGGCTTTCCTTGGGGTTATTCACAAAGCTGCTTGGAAATGCCATGAGGGAGGGACAGAGCTGTAATGCAGGAACTCTGCCTCATACAAGCTTGTGCAGCATGAACCATGTGGAAGGATGCAGCCCTCAGCTCCCTGTGTGTGTCCCTGTTGGTTTCCCACAGAACATCGAGTCGCGGCTGAAGGTGTCGCTGCCCAGCGACCTCGGGGCTGCTCTCACGGACGGCGTCGTCCTGTGCCACCTGGCCAACCACGTGCGGCCCCGCTCTGTCCCCAGCATCCACGTGCCCTCACCTGCTGTTGTAAGTGTGTTACAGTGACACTGCTTTATAGCTGTGCAGAGGGACATCCTACAGAGTCCTGTAATCCAGACAGACACTAAACTCACCGTTCTCCTCAGTGAATGTACGTGACAAAAAGTAACCATCTGTGCTGTTTAAAAAAGGTCTGTAGTGTCGCTAAATGAAATTCTGCTTGGGTTTGTTTCATTTTAAAAAAGTTACTTCTAACAGCTTGTAAGCAAATGTTAACATTTTCCTGTCCTCCCTAAGCACATTAACTTCAAAACTAGTGAAATATGAGACAGTTCAGCCTGAAAACTGAAATAGGATATTTTAAAAGATCAAAATGTCTGAGAAGTTCGGGAAGGCATAGTAGGGAATTACAACAAGTAGGATCCCACTACACAAGACAGTGAAACCAGGCAGAGACCAAGTTGATTTCTGTGTCCACAGCACTACACATTCCTCTGCTTAGGAATTTTAGCAGAACATACTCAAGATACTTGGAGAACAGCATCTCCTGAAACATAACAAATGCCATCATGCCTTTGTGATAACAGGAAAAAAAGGTGGCTGTGTCATGGGACTGTTGAGAGCAGGGACGTATTGCAGTCTGTTTTGTAGGGAAAGCACAGAATTACAGAAAAGTCAAAATCTGTGAGATTACAGATTATTTATTCAGTTCGTGTTTATGGAAGTCAGAAAGTTCAGTGAAAATATTTAGGATCAGCTACTTGAAAGTAATATGGACAGGCAGATTGCTTGTTATGCACCTTTAAATTATACAAATAAGGAAAAAAATCAGAGATTGTTCCTTGGGGAAGAAGTTGAAACATGCACGTAGTCTTCACTTATCCTTCTTTTGGAGTGAGTCTTCATGTTGATTGGAATCTGAACTGGCACTTCCAGGGCTGCCAAGTGTGTCATTGTGGTTGTGTCCCTGGGAGTTGATGTGACTAGGCAGATGGCCCCATTATTTTGAGAACAACTGAACAGGACACACCAACATTTTAGGCAGATTGTGAGATCATTCCAAGCAAAGGCAGGGAGCCACTGCTCAGGAGACTTGTGTCAGTGAGATTTTTCAATGGCCTGGTTTGATGTGCAGCTGAATGTTCTGTTAGGAAGTAAGTCATGGCTTTGTCATGTGAATCCCAAGGAAGAGGCAGCCTGGAGTCGCATGGCTCCAGGAGCAGAAGAGGCATCACGTCATGCCCCAGGCACAGGGTGGTCTTTGTGCTCCCTTGGTCCTTCTGGAGAAAGAAGCCAGCACTGGCCTTTAACCTGCTTCCCTGGTGGGGAAACACAGCACATGAAGGGGACAGAAGAAACCCCATCATTTACAGAGCTGTTGAACACCTGGAGGTGCTGCCTCGTGCTCCAAAGCGTGTTCACAGGAGCAGGGAGCTTGTGTCTCTTGGACCAGAGGAGATTAAGCTTTGAGAGCAGGAACAAGACAGAGCCTGTGGTGTGGTATGTCTGAAGAGGTGTGAAAATTGACTGCAGAAAAAAGCCTCAGTTGAAAAAATGCCAGTGAGTGTAATTCAGACAGCTCCATTAAACACATCTACAAGAGGCTGAGAAGCAGCAAGCTTCACTTCCAGTTTTCTGACATTATTTTTTGGTTTCATCTAGCCTTTCTTTTTTTAACTCTTTGTTAATTGAAATATGGTTTGATATTTATGTAGTTTTGCATTATAGTAATCCAGAACAGACTGTAGATTGCTTTATGTCATGAAATTGCTCTGAAATCACAGCATGGAACCCATGGATGTGTATTTCATCAAAAGACATTTTTAAAATGATTATACTGTGCTCACTAAAAGTGTTAGCCAGTTTTATATAACACTGTGTATATAAATATTGCATGGCTTAGAACTGTCCTTTTTAAAAATCATCCAGCATTCATAACTTAGCTTTTCATAAAACAGCTTTGAAAACTGGGATGGTTTTCTAAGAAAAGCAAACTTCAGCAGAGCCTGCTTTGAATTAGACAAGCTTATGTCAGTGCAGTGTTTTTGGCAAAGAGATTTACTAAGATTTTTATTTAAATAAAAAAATCTTTTAAAACCTTGCCAATTAGGAACACTGTATACCTTTGCTTCTTTGCAGCCTAAACTTACAATGGCAAAATGCAGACGAAACGTGGAGAATTTCTTGGAAGCTTGCAGAAGGATTGGAGTGCCTCAGGTATGTATTTCTTCTGTCCTGATAAAATGTTTCAGATGCAGTTTTGCTTTGTGCTTCAGAAAATAAAACATTCTTTGGAATATTGGATTAAAACAAAATGATTAAAAGTTTAGAAGGTTCAAGTACAAGCTGTCCTGCAGTATAGATCAGACTTACCTTGCATGGTCTTCCCAAGCAAAAAGAACAGTTTATCAAGAGTGTAGTATATAGATTTTATATTTTAGTACAGATTCACTTAAATACTGTGCATCAAATTCATAATAGCTGATGGACTTTGAGTCTGCCTTTAGAACTGACAGGTTCTATAAAAACAGTTACATTTTCTCAATATTAGGTATGTGGCAGCTTAAAAGTGGGATGAAATCTCGATGATGGTTTGCTTGTGGATTTTTTTTATCCCAAAGCTTTTCATGTTCCTTCACAATAATTCTCTTACATGAATGTCTTTCCTGTCTTACCAACAAGTCACAGAATTATTGGCCCTTTCTCTGATGGTAGCTGTCTTTGTATAGTTCCTACTTCTTTTGTTATGTACCAATGATAGAAGTCTGTCTCCCCTTGTCCCCTTTTGAAACTTTCAAGGTCTAGGAGGTGGACACATATTAAATAGTCCATCTTATCCTGTTGGTCCAGTTATCCTGTTTTATGCTGTTCTGTCCTTTGCACTTTGTCTTATTGAGCAGCTGTCTCAGTATAAATAGTTATAATACATTATATTTTTCCTAATTTCCCTTCCACTGCACTAATTGACTTGGGTTTTGACATTGTTGAGCATTGGTGTTTCCTTTGTAGGTGCTGGTTTCTTTTGTATTCTGAAGGGGAGAAGTAGACCCCATGACTCATTTCCCAGCTACATCTAAAGGCAGTTCTTGAGTCAGTCATGCAGAATTTTCTGGTGTTTTCAGACCACTGGCAGACATTTGAGCCACTGGGATTTTAGGATGACTTATTTACTGAGCTGCCTGACAATTTCACATGGCTCAGTGGTGAATTGTGTTGGAAGGGGCTAGGGAGTTGTGAGTGATCGTTAATGCTGGGAGATCCTACACTGCTTTGGTCCCCTGAAAACCTTTGGACTTTCAGTCCCAGCAGAACTGCACAATATAAATTCATCTGGGGCATTGTGCAATTCCCTCCCAGCTTCCCTATTTATAGCTCCCTGAAGTATGAAGATACAGTTTTTATGGGATTGCAGTACCAAGAACAGCACTGGAATGACTCACAGTCAAAACCAAACAAACACAAAGGCCAGTCAAGAAAAAGTCCCCTGTAACCCCAGGCTGCTCCATCTGCTACCCCTACTGTGTATATATATCTCATATATCTTGTTTTAATGTGAAAGAGTTCAAGGAGGGTCTCTCTGGGAAAACTTAGTAAAATACCCCCCCTGAACTCCAAAGCTGCTCTCACATGTCTGCATTACATCTCTACTGAGATGTGAACATAAGATACCTGTATGTAAGAATAGCATGGCAGCCTAGTATTTTTTTCTTGAAAAGTTGCCTGCAGGTTTTTCATTTCATTTCCATTCTAATTACAAAAATAATAGGCTTTCTGAAAGCATGGATCCATGTAGGAACACTTGCCTTTTAAGGGGAAGGCTACTTTCAGAAAGGGCTAATTACAGGCACCACAGCAGAGCAGCAATTTCTGTAGGACTTTGGTGGTTTTAAAGCCCTTGGATCAAAGGAAACCCTCAGCTGAACAGGTTGATCCATGCATCTAGATTTCACTGATTATTAGCAGTTACCTGTGGGAAAAGGAGGCAAGAGACACACAATGGGAATAGTTATAGAACTCTTAAACTCTAATTAGTAATAGATATTTCTGCAGGATGCTGCATTCAAGCATCAGTTACACATAAATAATTCCTTGTGCTGCTGTTTTCATTAAGTTACATGTGGAGGCTGGACTTTGTTGAGTACTCAATGCCAGCAGCATCTCAGATACCTGTAACCTCTTCACTTCTGGAGAAAAATGGGTTTCACTAAGGCTTGTGTAAACTGCTGTTTTTAACAAGAAATAGTTACATGTTGGAGCTGGAGAGGTGATAGGCTCCTCACTGAACACTAAACACTGACATTGAGTTCTCTGCAATGGGAGTCTTGGAGATTTCTATGTGAGAATTAACCAGGTGTGATGTGCTTCTCAAATGTGTAGGTTGTATCTGAGATGTCTGATAACTGCTTCGTGGATGTTGCTATGGCTAACTGACTGACCTTTTTTTTCTGTCTGTTTTCCCTTCCTGCTCACACACTCTGGACAGGACAATCTTTGTTCCCCTTCTGACATTCTCCAGCTAAACCTCAGCGTTAAAAGAACGGTTGAGACTCTTCTTTCCCTGGGGACAGATTCAGAAGAATCCAGTCTTGTGTCCCTTTCCGTTCAGCTCTGGGGCTTTGTGGTGTTTTACTGTACTCTAATGCTAACGCTCTGTATGTTCTATCGCTGGGTCTTTTTTCTCTGGTGAAGGATAGTGGTGCTGCTTCCTCCCTCGTCACTCCAGTGCTTGGGAACAGATTCTGGGCTTTGCCAAGACTGTGTGTATGAAATGCTTTGTTTCCCACGGATGGGACAGAGGTGACGAGTACGAAGTGCAAACACGTTGGTGCACCCACACCACCATCCGTGCCCCAGTTCCCGTTTGTATTTGCTGTGTCACGTTGAGCAGGTGAAATGCTTTCCAAGGGAGGAGGTGCTGTCCCTGGGCTCGAGCGAGGGCTGAGGTCAGGACATGTGGTGCATGCTGTAGTCTGCTGACCAGTGGTGTAGTGAAAACTGCAGTGTCAGTTTGTGCCTCTGTTCTCCCATCTGTATAATGGGAAATGCAACCACTTTGGTAAATTGCTTGAGGATTATCTGATAAAAACCGTTAAACAATGTGAAGTATTTTTTCAATGTCAGTGTTCTTGATGCGATCTCACAGTCTTAGGAGACATGGTCTGGTGTTGTCCACAGAACTTTCTAACTGGTTTGGTTTTTTACCCCCAGTCCTTTTTCCTGCTTCTGAGAGCATTTGATTTCTCAGATTTATAGACTCTGTGGTATTACTTTGAGTCAGAATTTTTAAAATGACTGTCAATGAATCCTGAGCTACTTGAACTTCATAACTGTTCAAGCAGAAAAAATTCAGAGAAATTAAGCTCTTCAACAGCTTTAAGAGAAAAGTTTTCTGGCACAAAAAGAAAAATCTTTATGATCCTTCAGGCACTACAGAATGTCACAGCATTTTACTGTGATCTGGATAAGACTTACCAAAAACTTGTTGAATTATCACTTGATTTTGGGCACCCCACCCCAAGCTTGTTCCAGGCTTATTCCCTTCTTCCTCTTGTCCTGTCATTTTCAGAAACATTTGTATCATGCAGTTGCACAAATATAAGTTGCAGCTGCACAAGCACTCTTCACTCTTTTACAAAACTCAGGTAGTCTTCCATAAAACTTCACAGCCTTTCCCTCCCCAGGGAAAGCATCCTGGTGCTTTAATGTTTTAATATCTCAGGGACACCTCAGAACTTCAGGGCACTCCCCATGTGTGTGACAGACCATGTCTCCTCAGAGTGGTGATCCATTCAGGGAGCTCTGCTCAGAGACCGGTGACAGGTAAGTGTTCAGGAAATGGCTGTTCCAAATGTGTCTTCAATAAATTCCTGTTATATCTGCAAGTGCAGTAAATGGCTTGGAAGCCCAGTGCAAGTGGTTTTGGCATTCCAGCCATAATCTGGAACACCTCTGAAGCACAGTTTAAGGTACACAGGAGTTCAGTTGCAAATATGGTCACTAGCAGTAAAAATGTGTTATGTGTATGTGGGTCTCACAAGGTCTTGTACTGGTGAAGTGAGTATTTATCAAAGGAGCAAGTAAGAGCTGCTGCCTTCTGTCCAAGTCACACAAAGTGTTCTGTCCAAGCCAAACATCACTGAGTAAAGAAGGGACTTTTGACAGGAGGAGATTTGCTTTATTTTTAAGTAAGCTATTTTCGCACTGCTTACTGGTATGAACTAAAATGAACTCGGTTCCTGTGTTGCTTAACTTGTAATGAACACTGTGATAAAGGCTGCAAGGGGTTTTACACTAACAGTGCCTTCCAGTTTTTAAATTTTGTTTGTCATTACTGTCTGTGGTATGGAGTCATTCCAAAGCCTTTCCCCCTTATCCTGTTTGCATACATAAGAAAAAAGATAAGGCATATTAACTCAAGTTTACAAGTATTTTCTCAAAAAAGCACACTTTTTTCAAAGTAATATACATTTGCTGGAAGAAAAATGTATTTTAGCCTGAGCATATGGCTTTCTATGAGAACTGCAGTCGGGGCTCACTTGTTTTCTCTCTGCCTGGAGCTTTGCGGGAGGAATGTTGGCTGCCACTGTTTGTGCTGAAGGATTTCATTAACCTCAAAAATCAGTAAAGACTCAAGGAGTGGAGAAATGCCAGTTGATGTGAAAATAAGACGTGAAAAATAGTCTCTGTAGCTCTGTAGGAAGGACACACTTGGGTTATTTTCTGCAGATACAGAGAACTGTTGGACATGTATCCTGACTGTTGTGGAGTGAGGATGGCCAGGAGGTGCCAAGGACTTCTGTAGGATGAGGCTTTAAATACATCTTAGACTGAGAATAGCACAACTATTAATAAACACTTTGAAACCTCTTTTTGCATGTTGTGTATTACTGTTACTCCTCAGGATGATTTTGGGGGCTGCCCACTAAGCAGGGGCACTCTGGGGAGGTGAGTGAGTGGTAGTGACTCACTCCCTGCTCCCCAGCAGGGCCTCCCTCACAGCTGTCCCAGGAGACTCTCTCCAGAAGGTGTGATTTGGAAAGGAAGTTGTGATTCCTCTCCTGCTCTGTGTTGTAGCACATTGATTGTATTGAAGCAAAGCTTCCCCCTCTTCATCTACTTTGGTTTCACAGACTGCTGCCATCTCAGTGTGGGCAGAGATGGAGGACAATTTGCTATTGCCCTTTTCTCCCACAATCCTTTTTCAAATTCTTATTTGTAGAGTTTTCTATTAAAAGAACACAAGAGATTAGCCCAAGCCCACCTTTCTTGAGTAGTCAAGGTTGTGGTTCCTTTGTGACAAGCAGAAATCTCATGTCCTACCCCTATGTGTGTGTGCTGCCTGTCCATAACATTTCATATTTCAGTCACCTTTTGCTTAATTTTTTTTTCTTTTCAGTTGAGTGGTTTTCATCCATTTTGTTTTTGTCTTTGTTTTGTTCCCCATTCAGGAGCAATTATGTTTGCCTCTGCATATTTTAGAAGAGAAGGGTTTGGCACAGGTAGCTGTGACTGTCCAGGCGCTCCTGGAGCTGGCACCCCCAAAGCAGCAGCCACTTCACCACTTGTCTGCTGTGTAAAGACCTCCGGGACCTTTTGGGTTACCTTGGCTAAGCAGAAGGACCTGAAGACTTTACTGCCCATGCAGTGCATCCAAACACTCAGAGCTCTGTTCTAAGGAAATGAGTTTCCGTGATTCCTGACAGGAATGTTTTACTTCATTTCTCCATTTTTTTGGAGATCACAACAGTTTCCAGTAACATTTTTTGCTACCAATATTTTTGCCCCTTATTTAAAAAAATGAGAGTTCATGGGAAGGAGGGCAGGGAATTCCAGTGGCTGGCTGTTGGAGCCGGCTGTAGAAACTGACCTTGCAGGATGAAGAAATGTGTTTAGAGTTTGGAAAACAATTCCTAGGGGAATTTGTGGGGGAAAAAAAAAAAAAAAGGTGTTGCTACAGTGGCACACAGGGATTTCTTTCCTTACCCACAGGGTGCAAAGAAATGGAGTTTCTTTGCCTCCAGAGAATGGCTGTTTCTATTATAATATTTTAAGAATTGCATCACACAATCATAACCTGCAGTGTTGGATAACAGGGTCGAACCTTACACAGCTGTCACTTGCCTTGGCAGGTCTTCATTACTAAAAGTCGAAGAAAAAAAACACTTATTTTTTTCCAAATGGAAAAATTACTGCATGTTTTCTCTGCCAGAAACACCTTAGTAAAAGATGCTAAGTCAGATCTGTTCAAATGGGATTAATCCCATCAGCATTCTTGCTGGGTTCACTTTCAGTTTGGGTTTTAACATGTCTTTATCTGAACACTTTTCCAACAGCAGTGGAGGGAAATTGCCCCTGTCCTCACATCCCCTTCTGGTGGTTTTGTGGGATCACCAGAATCCCGTGCATTTCCCTGCAGTGGGAACAGTGCCCGGCTGCCCTGCTGGTCGTTAGAAGCCCCAGCTAACACATTTGTGAGGGGCTGAACCGTCCCCTGCAGGCACAGAACGGATCATGTTAAGAGCACAGTTCTCAAGTTCCCCAGGGGGGCTGGGTGTTGTCAGAGCAGCGTCTGTGCTAAGGCAGCTCTGAAGGGTTGGACAAGGCTTTCAGTAAAGCCCT
This sequence comes from Trochalopteron elliotii, assembly GCA_024734555.1. Taxonomy (NCBI): domain Eukaryota; kingdom Metazoa; phylum Chordata; class Aves; order Passeriformes; family Leiothrichidae; genus Trochalopteron; species Trochalopteron elliotii. The sequence continues at coordinate 994,709 of JANPWX010000109.1, read as the reverse complement.
TTATTAGTTGGAGTTTATGTAGAGAGATGTGCTGGTTTTACAGAACTGCTATTACTTCATTCCTCTTTCCTTAATGTAAAAATGGAAATTCACTGTACAGAAGTGGGAGAAGCAGCTGACAAGTTTTTAATTTTCTTGGAAAGCTGATATGCAAAATAAAGACAGAGATATATACTCTGATCCTAGTGACAAGGCCAAGGTCACTACCAGATCAATTAACAGTATTTCCCCCCCCACACACACACACAAAAAGGCCTCACAAAATCCAGGTTTCCACCCCTGCAGTTCCTTTGTCAGGTGTTGCCCAATTTAAACCATCCCTGAACATTGTGCTACTAATACATGGTACATGAGGTTCTGAAAGCAACTCCAGGCATCAGCCACATTCTGTCTGGGATATATTTGAAGCAGAATACACCAGGAGGATTTTATGCAGATAAAGAAGGAAGAAATGGGAACAAATGAGCTATAAATCATTTTTGCAGAAGTAAAAACCTGCTGTGGGAGCTGCCAATGACTGGTCTTAGCTGCATTTCCCCCCTTTTTATTCGCAGTTTTGTTTTTATTTTGTTTTGCTTCATATATTTTTTCAAGGGCCATTGTGGTGATTGTTGAATCCCCTGTTTCTCATAATTATTCCAGTTGTTTCTTATTGGCATTGGTTGGGCACATTCCAAGTGAAGAACACTTAGAAGGTGTTAAAGAGTGCCCAGCTGCAAAGAGAAACCTCCTCATGCTGGGCAAACGCAGTGCCCTGAGCCCTGCAGGGAATAGAAGTGCCAGGAATTCACAGGATCCACAGAAAGAGCAGCTCCACACAGGCATTCTCACCCCCTTAAGTATTTATTGTTTCACTTAATGCCATTGGTGAGGCGTGTTGGTCATTCCCACAGGGTTACACAGAGGTGTCTGAAGTGTCTGCTGCAGTTTGCTGAGGGAAGGTGCTGCCACTCACAGGCAACACCAGGGACACAGAGTGTTCCTGGTGTGATTGTCTCTGCACGTTATTTGAGAGAGGGAGGCACTGACTTAATCTTGATTTCCAACATGAGGTCACCGATTGTTACAGGCATAGTTGAATTTAGCAGCACACCCATCATGGCCTATTTAAATACCCCTGTTTGAAGAAAACCATTCCCTTCATGGAATTGTGAGGGTGTGGTGTTTGCTCCAGCACTTAAGGAAAATGAAACTTAGCAGTATTCAGGTTGGTGGGAATTTTGTTATTTAATTAACAGTAGTTTTTAATGGGGTGGGGACTCGGGTCTGGCCTGTCATTTCCTATTGCCATGTGTGGCTGGAGGCCAGGCAGGCAGAGGGCCCCTGGCACCAGGTACTTCCCTCTGGCAGTTTCAATGTAGGTAATTGTGTTAGTTTGACATTTGTAATCTTAGATTTTCAAGATGGCAAGCACTAAATCTTGTCCAGATGCTTAGGACAAAAATCCAAACCTGAAGTTTCATCCTACGGTTTATTTAATGTGTTACACCAAATCCACTTCAGTTCTCTTGCAAAATGGGTTGGGATTTTTCCGTGTAGTTATGTGCAATTTTTGTTGTATCCCATGAAGAGTATTTAAAAGAAAATGTATAAAGTTCTGTTCTGTGTGTTAAAGCAAAGAGACACTCTTTCCTCTTCGGGGCATTTGTGTTGAAGATTGTGGGAGGGATCCACCCCGGTGTTCAGTGCTGCTGGTGTTCAGTGACTCCACGGTGTCACACTCCATCCTCAAACCTGGCGAGCCCTGGGCAGTGTCTGAGGCTCTGCGAGGTCACACACTCCAGCTGGAGCAGCCCAGGCACTCGGAGCCCCTAATGGCACTGGGGCAGAGCAGCTGGGGGTCCCCCCTTTGAAGGAGAGGCTTTTGTAAAGGCCCCGCCCGCTGCTTAATATCCACCAGGGACAACTCTACAGCACCAGAGCACCTCTTGTTCTTGGTAGCAGCAGGATGGCAAATGGTATTCATACCTCTTTATGACTACAAATGGTTCTTTGAAAAACTGTTTTAGAAACAGAGGACTTTTGTAAGGTGAGTTTGGACATCAAAAAATTCTTTTGTATAGATATTGTGATGTTCTATAAAGTGATCTAATTTTGTTATTTCTGAAAACAGTGTAAACGTGTAAGTAATAGAGTAAAGGATTTTAAAGCTTCATCCCATGCTGTATGTCTGTAAATACATTCCATAATTTCTGTTACATATAAATGTGTCTGAATATTGTATATTTTAAATCGCCTGTATTCTGCCAGTAGTGTGAACTTCTAGCACATTGATAATATAAAAGGAAACCATGGGTATTTGAAATAAAGTTTTAAAACTTATATGAAGTGCAGTATTTCTTCCTGCTGTTTTTCTCTTGTGCCAACGAATGTCACATCCTCTGTGCCAGGTGTTTATTCCCATTCCCATCCCAGTTGGCTTTCAATGGACCTACTTTGATTTTCTACTTTTCATAGTTAACCAGGACAGGAAAATACCAGTATTTTTACACATATTTTTACAGCCACATCAGAAGCCTTTTCATGGGAGTATTTGTAACCTTCCCAGATACTGATTTTGTACAGAATTCTTTGCTCATCCCTCCATAGCCCCTTGTTTTTTCCTTCTCTATGTAAATAACACATTCTGGATTTGGGGTTTCCAGCTGCCAGTCCCATTGCTCCTTGTTCTCATCCTTTGCTTTTGGCCTGTCTTGGGTTTGAAGTGTAAAACTCTCATCCCTGCTTCCTGAACCTGCTGCATTTGAAAGGTTTATTCTTAGGCCAGAATGTTTAGTCCTCTTTTCATCCCTCCTCATCACTGGTTTTGGGTTTTTTTAATATAAAAATGCAAAGCCTAGAAATTGCCAGAGATCCACAGACCCTCCCTGCTTGTGTTACCCTTGTGATGCTCTTCCCTGCTTACCAGGCTGTTCCAGCATCTTTGTCTGACCTGGTTACTGTGTCAGGCCCTGGGGACAGCTCCATTCCTGCCTCTCTCAAGGCTGCCCAGCTCTCTTCAGGTGTTTATTTCTCCCCCTCAATATAAAGCTTCCTCCTAACCAGCTTCCCACTCTCCAGCCTTTATTCTGCATTTAATTCCCAGGAAAACCCTCTCCAAAGGGCACATGTTTTCCCTGCAGAAAATTTTATGTATGTACATCTTGATCCCATCTCCACAGCTGGAAGAATGCAGCAGTCCCAACTGTGGCCCATTTCCTTGGAAGCCCTGGGTTTGGGACTCTGCTCCCATCCCTTATGTGCCAGCCTGTTTTCTTGGCAGCTGCACAGCCCAGACACAAACTCTGCTGTGGTTTCCACAGAGTGAGGGGAGCCTCATACAGAGAGCAGCACACTGGGATGAGCTGGTGCAGCCAAGGAGGCCGGGAGGAGCTGGATGGTGGCACTGAGGCCACAGTGCCCAGCCCAGAGTGTGTGGCAGGTCACAGGGCTCAGTCAGGTTACACACCTGTGCCCCCATCACTACCCTGCAGTGGCCTCATGTGGGAACCTGAGGTTCAGCACCCCAGCTTCATGGGAAAACCTTCTTCCACTGTTGCCTCTTTGCTTTAGTTTCCAGAGCTGCTTCATTCTCTGCTGACAAGCAAGTGCAGCCCAGCGTCAGATTTCAGTTGTTTGGTTGCATTAATAAATTGTGCCTGGAGTTTGACACAAACAGCAGAGATCTGCTGCCCTCCATTTCATCCTGCTTTCCTTAGCTCAAAGCCTCTGGAGAGTTTTATGATCAACTTCATCCCTTCCACCCAAGCAGGTCAGCTGTTACCACCCCAATCTCATACAGAAAACACGGGTCTGTGGTGAAATGTACTGAGTCAGCACCACATGAAGAGTTAAAATTAGGAACTAGAGTCCCGGGTCTGCACTGAGGCACTTCCTGCAGGGGGGTGTAAGCACAGTCCTGGCTCTCTTCCTGCCAGCACCAAACTAGAGCAATCCCTGCTCTTAGTGCTGCGTGGGGAGCACGGGAAGTGAGGGAATTTTTTCAGTACCAGTGCTGGAATGGGAACTTGTTCAGGTTTCAAACAAGCATCCGTGCTCCAATGGGAACACCAGCACTTCCAATGCAGTTTGCCTGGAGCATCTGAAACTTCAGCATTCCCCTGACAACCAAGTCTGCCCGATAAGGCACCAGCACGTCCTGTTCAGAGTTTGAGCCACAGGCTCTCTGCTCGTGGTTTCAGCCATCTCACATGAACTGCAGAGCTTTTGGCCCGGTTCAGGTTGGACACGAGGAGGTTTGGATGGGGCCAGCACGGGCTGGTCACAAAGAGCACAGCAGACTCTGGTTTGAGATCATCTCCCACGTGAGAATCAGAAACCAGGCAGCTCAGCCACGGGGCTTTGTGCACAGACCTGCATGTGGACTGATGGTGTCAGGAGCAGGGTTCCCTTTTGGTCAAAAAGCAGCTCTGCTCCCTGCCTTCAGCCCTGTCCCAGCACAGTGGTGCTGGCTGTGGCGGTGGGGACAGCTATGACAGACCAGCTCCTGTAGGCAGCATGGCTGGCTGCCTTTTCCCCTTGTTCCTCCCCTTGGTCAGAAGGTATGTGGAACTATTCTGTCTGTGCCCTGACACTGTGCAGGACGGTGGGAATGGAAACCTGCATGCTCTGACTGCACTTGTGTTTACACTGCAAACTGCCCGTGTTCTCCCCTGCTGGCCTGATGCCAGCACTGGAGGCAGGGAGAGCACAGAGGGAGCCCAGCTGAGGGTGCCTCGCCCTCCCTGCCTGACCCAGAGCCAGGGCCGGTGCTTTGGGGTGGCAGAGGAGGTTCTGGGTGCAGAGCGTGCCATGCTGGTGAGTTACTGGGCTGGTTACAGAATTACCTCCCACTGTCTTGTTTCCATAAAGCAGGGGATAGAGTGTTTCTCACTGCTTTGATGCAAATCCCCTTTCTGCTGGGTAAAAAGGCTGTACAAGGGCAGCTTTAAGACCTTTAGTGCAGCTTCACCATAACTGTGTCTGCAGGAACTGCATTCTCCAGAATTGCCCAAGCTCTGTTACATGCTTTATTCTCTCCTATCAGACATACCACAGTTCCCTGCCCAGCAACGGTCCTGGAGCACATCTGTGGTCACTTTCTTATTTCTTTTTTCTAGATTTTTCCTTGCCTGTTCCTTTCTCTGCTGACTGTTCCTTCAGATACTTCTCAAGCTCCTGGTATGGGCCAAGGAATCTGCGGACCATTGTACCTTTCCACCAGGCCTGCACCTGGAAGTGAGAGAGAGAGAGAGAGGCCTGAGGGGAAATCACTTGCTGGGGTGCCTGGTACAGCTCAGTGCCTGGAGAGTTTTTCCTATGCTCCCCACCACAGAAGGGAAGCCCCAGCCCATGCAGCAGCCTTTGGGCCTGCGCTGGTTGTGCCAAAGGCATCCACAGCTGGGCTGAGGGCACCTGTTGCTGGTGGCAAGGGACAAACAGGGGCACTACCCCATGACCCTCCCTGCATCACCTGTGCAGTGATATTTGCAGGAGACTGGCTGCTCCCCTTTCATTTCCCATCTCAAACCTGCAGCCAGCTGCTGGCTGAGTGTGCCCCTGCAAAAGGAACAGGCTTTGTCCTTTGCCAGCCAGATTTCTTGGGCTGTTTTCTGCCTGGACAAACCCTGTGGCACAGATTATTAACTCCCAGCTGCTGCTGGAGCAACACTGCCTCAGCTTTGCTCCCCTTTACCTTCACAGCACTCTTCAGCTCCAGGGTTTCCTGCTCTCTTTGTTTTCTCTTGGCCTCCTTGTCTGTCCGGTCAGTGATGATGGTTGCCTGGAATGTCAGGCACTGCAAGGAAGCACAAGGGTGGAAAAGCCATGACAAACACATCCCCTAAATTGCAAGGCCAGCCTTCAGGGCTCACTGTGCCCAGCCATTTGCCAGGGCAGGGCTCACCTGGACCCTGGTGCAAGGATTCTTTCTCTCTGCTGCCTACAGGTCTCATCCTTGTTACACACTTCCCACAGCCCTGCCAGGGCTGCTCAGGCCCGTGGGTTGTGGTGTCACTGTGCACCAGGGAGCTCCAGGACAGCCCAGGGATAATGTGTGAGTGGGGGCTTTCCTCCCCCGCCTCCATTATTTGATCTTTCCTAAATCCAGATGGCAAATGTTGCTCATTACCACTGCCAGTCCTCAGGCACTTGGAGCTGCTGCCAAAGTGAAACCTCTCCCGGCCTGGGTGTAATTAACCCCCTGATCCCGTGCTGTAAAATGGCTGGCTGATGACTTCCCAGGCAACAGCTGGTGGTGGGGACACTTGGTCCCCCAGGGTAAGCAGCAGATGATGTACAAATACACTTGGGACACTGAGATGACAGTGTACAGAGTGAAAAATGAGCCCACAAGCAGGGAAACATCCAGCCCTGTCCCATCATCTCCAACCCACAGACGGTAAGGAATGTTTACAAGTAAATTCCTTCTGGTTTTACAACACACATTTTTCTAGATGCTTCTCTCTGTTCTGTGCTGCTGTTCTGCTGTGATCAGAGCCCAGCAGTCAACAAAGAACCCAGTGGGGCAAGAATGGTTCTACCCAGAATCAGCTCCCTGATAACAGAGCTCTCTGCAGCTGGGAATGTGTGTCTGCAGGGAGGGATGAGCTGCCTTTCCCAGTCTCAGCCTGTCTTACACTGATCTTCCCAGAAGGAGCAGATTTGTTCAGACTCAGGAAGCAAAGTAAGGTGAGGCATACTGATGGGATGGGACAGTACCTCTGCCCCTCACAAAGGCTGTCAGTAGCTCTCTCATTTCTTGCTGGTATTTGAAAATAGGGAAACATCATCATCCTTCCTTGATGTCACAGGTAGCAAATAGAAGATGACATCTCAGCCGTTGTCTTCCCAAGACAAGTGCTATAATCACAGCTTATGCCACAAAATTACTGATATTTTTTTTCCATGGTCCTGGTTTCTTACCCAAATGAGTGTAGGAAAAAGCCCAATGCAATTTTGCATGGCTGAACATTGAGATGCTGCTGATGTCTTACCTCCTTGGCAAATCTCTGCATAGTTTCCAAGTTCTCTGCCTTTAATGCTCTTAGATCATCCAGTTCTTCATCTTTTGCAGCAGTGTCTTTATTATACTTCTCTATCCAGTATTCCAGCTTCTCTTTCACCTTCTGCATGGGGAGAGAGTGGTGCTCAGCATGGTGCAAGGAGTGCACAGGTGAGAGGTTTGCTATTACATGGCCTGCTTTCAGCATGGTGGTGAGAGTCCTGTAAATTGTGCATGGTCAGTGTTTCCTTCTCATCTTGAAAGGATCAAACCCCTAAGACTATTCATAAATTACTGCAGGGCTAGTTTTGTGCAGTCAGCCCTGATGAAGCAACTGACAGCCAGAAGCCATTCTTTGTGTCTATACAGAAGGAGGGGGCATTAAAAAGCACAGTTTGTCAGTGGGAGAGCTTTTATCCTCTGCCTGACTCCCTGCCTGCTTTCTGGATTAAGCTCAGCACACCAGGAATAAGGTCCCAGGGGACAGCACTTCACACTATTTCAGGTTGTGAACTTGGCTTTGTGTTCATGAATAGGGCAGGTGTTCCTGACACAGTCACCCAGATGACTTCCTCCTATTCACCAATAACTTCTCCATAGCAACCACCGTGATTGCTTCCATGGAAAAATAATCTGAGGAAAAGCATCAATCTCATTACAGCATCACAGCTGGACACACAGGGGGGATGGAGGGCACAGTCACCCTCCTGTCTGCAGGCCCCTGCAAAGCCACCAGCTGCTGTCTGAGCTCTGAGGGGCTGCTGCTGGGCTGGCTGCTGGAGGGCAGCCAGGCTCAGCATGTACTTGGGCAGTTCCCTGCCTGGGAGCATTGATCAGACCAAAGCTCTGGGGTGCAGAACACACTGTCCAATTGCTCACAAGATACAGCACTGGTTTGCACTCAAAATACAGTTTTAAAAACCTATTATCTCCTATTAAATTCTGTACTGGCAGTGACGTCAGGTACCCTGCACTAGTCCAGGTTTTCTTCCCATCGTACCATTTATGAGAGGCTTTGCAGCATTATTCACTGTCAAGTTATTCACTGTTAATGGTAGGAATGCTCTGAACCTCTGAATCAACACCACAAGGACATTCATGCAGCTGAAAATGTATACAATAGTTGTGGGTTAGCAATGATCCAACCCCAATTCTTTCTCAGATAAGGCTGGACTGGCCTTTTGGCCAGCTGGACAGGCAGTTTGTGTCATTCCCTCCTCAATGACCCTACCCTCTGTGCAGCCCTTGGGTCTCTGAAGCTGCTGCCCTTACTTTGGGCTCTTCACTGGGGTGCTGGGAGCCCTAGTGACTGCCAAGGAGAGTCTAAATAAAATTCCAATTAGCCAAATACAACTATCTGAGAGAGAAAACAATCCATAACACCTGAATAAACAATGTAATTCATTACATTAACCCTAATTTTAAGGAAATATATCTATATGTAGCAAATCCCAAGCCTGGGAGAGCTGAGTTAAGATTTGAGGACAAATAATCATTCAAACTGCAGCAGTCATGAACCTGGTACATTTTATGGAGCAATAACTGTTTTCCTTTAGGCACTAATCGATGATATGGTGTTTACAGGTTGCTATTTTAAGCATTAGCTCACAGTCACACGTACCTGATATTGTTGCGTGAGGAAATTTTCAGTCTCCATGTGGAGTTGAATCTCCTCATCAGTTTTACTCTTCCAGTTCTGTGATCAGAGCAGACAGAACATGTGAGACAATGTTGGTGTGTATGTGTGTGCACACACTGCTGCTGAAAGCTTTGTAAAAGTACTGGAGCTCTGTGTAGTCCACAGATACTTTTTCCAGTGATAAGATCAGCCAAGGCACTCCCTGCTCCTGAGCCATCCATGAAAAAGGGACAATTAGATCAGACCTTGATCAGTCAAAAAAAGATGTTTGCAAAACCAGAACAGTTTTCTAGTCCAGTTCACCTTATGGCCACACAAGCAGCTCTATCTGTATAATCTGCTGGGGGCACTGCTGGGAGCTCAGGTTGCTTATACCTTTGTAACCACACCTTTGGGTCTGGTTTTCTGACCATGGCATTACTTTAAGCATTTCCTGTCTCCTACAGCCATGCTGTCCTTATTGTTGCTGTTTGAAGCATCATACAGAGAAACAATAGAAGAGATAAAGGTGTCTAACTCCAGTGAGTTTCCTGATCCAGTTCAAACAGCTGTGCTGCTGACTATAATGGAGAGCAGAGAGGGCATCTGAGGAGTGAGGGAGGGCTCTTCCCTTACTAGATGGAGAGGCCTTCCAGTATGGGCCATGGGGAAGGGCTTACCTGGAATTCCTTCTCCAGGGCATTCTCTGCACTGCTGCACTTTTTCTGGATCACTTGGGTCTGGAGATCTGTGTTTCTCTTCATGTAGTAGCTCTCTGTGTTCAGTTTGGCTGTCCTCTCTTGAAGCTTATCTTTGAGGCAATCAATAACCTTATCTCGGTTCTAGAGGAGACAAAAGTAGCACAAGAGCAAGGCTGGACTGAGGGCAGCTCACCCACTCCCTGATAAGGTCAGAAGAGACAAAGCTATAGGCTTCACTTTCCCTAAATGTTGCTCCATTTCAAGGAGCATTTCAAGAGTTAGTTTGATGTGTAACCCACATAGACAGCAGTAAACCCATCAGCAAGGAGTGATTGCCTCTGGAGAGGGTAAAGTGAGGAACAGAGTGGGACAAGAAGGCAGGCCTGCTCTCTGGTCAAGAAATTAATTCAGTCATGCTTAGGACAAATATGAAAAAAAGCCAAAGAATTTTAACCTCTTAACATTAAGCTTTACTTTTACTAACACCTTGCATTAGACCATCTCAGGGAGCAAGCATCTGTAAAGAGAAGGATAATATCTCAGCCCCACAAAGGCCAAAGTTTGTTATCCTAAAGTATACTCTATTCCTTGGATTTTTTTTTCTAGTTATGCAGCAACTGTATAAACACAGCCTCAAGAAGAGGTGTAAATCCAATCCTGACTTGCTTGTATTTTCAAATAGTTCTTTCTTGAAATCTTACCAGGTAGATGGTGCCCACTTCATTATGAAAACATACACCCGGGGCAAGGAAACAGTGTCAAGGAAAAGCTGGCTATAGGGTCCCAGCCTCTCCCCATGCCTCTCCTTGTCATGGAGCTGAGCTTTCCTGGGGCAGAAAGCTCAGATTTCTGTACCCTAGAGTTCTCCCACAGGCCAGAATCCTGAGTGGCTTGTCCATGGGTTAGAGCATGCTCAGGAAGCAAAGTGCATTTGCTCAGTTTGGGATTGCTGTGTTGTTTACTCCTTTTAATTAATTTATTTGAATAACAGATAAAGGTTCATTACCCTGGGGTTGGAACTTGGGACAAATGCCTGTAAAATGAAGTTTTTTTTATCGAGTTAAAAAGGTCATCAAAGTTTCCTGGTAATTATGCAAGATCAATGTGAATGCACCAACTGCTCCATTACAGCCTTTCTCTTTGCTTCCCTGCCATGCTGTGGTGGGTTTGATACTCAACAGCCAAGCCTCTGCAGCTGAAAATTAAATACCAAAGTGCTGGCATTTTTTGAAGCCTACATATCTTGTCTCTGAAGCACCTCACATTCCTTAGCTGTGTAAACATGGAAAAATGCCACAGGAAGAAGCCAGCTCAATAGTGCTGTGTTTGAAAGCCCTTGCAGCATGACTCATTTGGAAAAAGTCTTCTTTGGAGAGTTTGGAACAGTTAAAAGGAAAGTCCTTCCTTCTGCACCCCTTGTCACATATAGGAAGAGTAGAGTACATTTATGAGGCTCAGTATAACTGGGGCCTTGGCTGATGCTGTTTTGTGAGTTCAAAGGTGTTCACATGTTTTGGAAGGTTTCAAACACCAGATACTATTTTTATGGCCAAATCATCATATGACTGCAGACAGCTACAGACATGAGCTGTTTGTGCCTTATTAAGGTTTCTGGTCATGGTCTTTATTTTCCCTGGCATGGAATTTTGGTGGCCATTGGGAGGAGTCGTGTTCCTGGTCAGTAGACAGGGGATGTGAGTCTACCACTCTATTTTGAGATTGTCTTTCTGGGTCATAGTGGAATTGTGTCTAAACTGAAGAACCAGCAGAGAGACTGAGGACATGCTAATTAAAAGAAAGCAAACCCACAACTTCTTGTGGCACTGAGGCTCAGGGAAGTCAAGCACTGCTGATGTCAGTGTGTTACTGCTATCTGCTCAAAAACGTCAAACTGGCCAGAAAATAAGGGTTCAGCCTAGGTTATAAAGTATTCAGAGAAGTGGGGCAAAGCATGAACTTCTCACCAGGTTATTTTCTTTTCCATTTCACATTTTAGTAAAGAAAAAAGTGCTTTTGATTCTTGTGCCCCAGGCCTCAGCTGGGATGGGGGCCCATCTGCTCTGTTGTTTTCCCTGTTGAATGGCATGTCTGTGGTTTGGATTTGGTCTGGGGTGTTGTAAAACATCCTGGTTAGAGGTGAGGAGTCTGGGGGCGTGGTTACACAATCCAAAGCAGACAGGAAGTGAAATGCAAACCCCACTGGTGGTTTATAGCAGTGTCTGCCTGGCCAGGGAAAGCCAGCTGCAGGCATGAGGGCACCTCCTGCTGCAGGACCTGGCGCTGCAGAGCCGGGGCACATTTGGGATTTAGCTGAAGGTAGTAAAGGCAGCAGTAAATGCCCACAAACTGTGGGTACCATCTGCAGAGTGTGCTGTTCTCTGAACTTCAGGGACAGTAACTGGGAAAATGAGTTAATATTTATTCATTCTGGTTTATCATAGCAAAGGTCCATGCCAGGACACGGAACGCTTTCATAGCTGATGCAGTAAATCTCTGGGCTGCTTATTTGGGATGACTTCAGCATTGAATCTGCCAAACCAAATCATCCCTTGTGTCCAAAAGTATCAGAAAACTGGCAGAGACCAAGATCAAAACCCAGGAAATAGTTGTCAGGAGCCAGTCTGCTTCACAAGCAGGTAAACAAGCTGATTTTCTGTGATCTCTGAGCTCACAGACATCAGCTCAGGGGCCTGTCTGCCATCACCCGGTGCCACAGGAGTCTTCCCCACAGATGCTGTTTGGCTGCAAAAGCAGCTGCACTTAGCTGGAAACCTTATCCACACTCCTGTGTTTTCATTTACTTTGATTTATCTTCCTTGTAAGTGCCACCAAGATCTCCCAGCTCTTCCACGGCAATTAGTGTTTACAGTCATAAAATACAGCTGGTTACAAAAATAGCCCACAGGAGTAAACAGTCTGAGGAATTCTCCAGCAGTCCAATTGCCCATTTGGCAGGGGAAGGAGTGCTGTGCTGTGTGCTGACAGAGAGCCCTGCCCTGCCTTGCTGCCACACCGAGTGCTCAGAGCTCAAGGCTCTTCCTGGCAGCTGCAGCATCTCAGTTTGCAGGGCCTGGAGATGTGCTTGGATCCACACACCTGCTGCAGCCTCCCCTGAAACCACAACAGGCAGCCCTGCAGGCACTTCAACAAGGCTTTGCCTGCATCACTGTCCCAGCTCCAGAAGACCCTCAGGGAATGTCTGTGCCCAAGGGACAGCAGGGCTGGCTGTCACCTGGCCTTGACAGAACAGCTTCTGCAGCCCTTGGCCAGCTCAGCAGCTGTGGGAGAGCCCCAGGAGGGGCACTTTGCTGGCAGAGGGAGAAGACCTGTTGGCAGCAGCACTCCTGTGGAAAATCCTGCCCCTCTGGAGCCAGGTTTGGATCTGGTGCACCAGCTCCAGGTCCTGCAGTGCTCCTTGGAGCTCTGCCAGGAGGGAAGCTCAGGACCGTCACAAACCTTGTGCCTCCTACTGTAATCACCCTGTGCATATCTCCAGTAGAAACATGCACCAGTGAGTGTGTATCTGTGTTTAAAACACTCCACAGAACACTCCATTGATGCATTTGTCCTCCTGGGAGAGGAAAAGGGATAAAACATGATGGGTTTTTACTCTTAGTACTAAAAGCATGGCTGAGTGATGCACTGATACAGCGGATCTGGGTGTGTTATGACAAATAATTAAAGTTACAGACCTGTTTTCGCTGGTACTGTGGTGCAGTGGCTTGGATTTCTGTCTGTTTTGTAGCTGTAATATTACTGCTTCTTATAAAATGACATCACTACCTGCACACATGTATGACATGAGTACACCCCAAAACCTACAGGACATAAGAAGTCTTTGGGTGAAGAGCAGTGCAGGAATGCTAAATTTTACACTCCTAATTTTTATGTTAGGTGGTATAATCCTATATGATATTAATCTGCTTCAAAACCTGCACAGACTGCTGTTGCTTGTCCAGGAAACCAGAGAAAGTGAGTATTTTTATAGAAACTAAAAAATGAACACTCCAGAAGCAAAAAGATCCCCTGCAACCAAAGCTGAGCTACCAGTGCTGCTCCTGCACAGAGAGGTAAGAAAAAAAACAAGAGGCACCATTTTAGCTCCTTTAGAGACATCAGTGCTTTCCAAGAGAAAACAAAATAAAGAAGAACATTTGGCATTTGATTTGTGTTCCATTAGAAAGAAAAATGAGCTGAGCAGGCTAATACACTATTAATTAGCATCTTATTAAGAGGTAGAAAGGCTGAAAATACAAATTCACAGCAACATGAGTGAGACAAAGGCCGTGTTTTTCTGGTTCCAGGATTGGATTTGCTCCCTTTTGTTTTCTCAGCCATGTAGGCTTTTGTCTACAGGTCTGTGCATTATTATTGTTGTTCAAAGTACTCCAAAGTCAGCGAAACTGTATTTTTATTTTTAATTAGTTGGCAAGGTGACAAATCATGCAAGTGTCTGTAAATCTGCCTATGGGAAAATCCCATATAAAGCAAATAGAAATTATTCTCCCTTGAGAGACAGTGAGACACCATTATTTTTGGCACAGGAGGAAAGCAGTGCTTTAAAGTAGTCTTGTCTTTGATTTGTTATCAAAGCTGAAACTATAAGGAAGCTCAGAAAAGGACTTTTAATCTTGAAATATTAAAAAAAAATCACAGATGAGTACAAATCCCATTTGATGAAGCAAAACCCAAGAACTGAATTAGCAGTGAAAGGACAAAAAGAAGAGCCCCCCCCTCAGCACGGGAGCTACACACATTTTTATGACTGCAGGAGGTAGGAGAGGTGCAGGGCAGGACACAGAGAAGTGGCCCCCTGGCTGCAGAGTGCCAGGACATTGCTGCTGGTACAGACAGGATGATTACAGCCCCTGGGAAGGCATTAAACCAGGACTGGGTACATGTATTGTGTGCACTGACATGGTGAGGTTTGAAGAGCACTACACAGGTGGAGAGCTGTCAGACTCCTCATTCACCAGCCTGGGGACTGGGAGAGTAGGAACTTCCCAGGAGCCATCAGAGTCTGACTGAGAAGGGGCAGTGTGAGAAGTAAATAGGTCCCTCAAGTTTTTACAACTCTCCTGTATTTGCAATTAAACTTTCCTCTGCACATGCATCCAGGCTGGCAACACAAAACCTTCGTGTTCTACAAACTTCACCAGCATGTCTGGGGCTTAAAATTCCTCTCTGTAACCAACTATATCCTGGCTTGATTACTATCCACACTTTTGTCCAAAGACAAAACTCAGTGACACCAACTCCTTCCTCAGATGCCCTTGCTGTCCTCTTGCTCACTACTGAACCAAGTGTCAGCCCCTGTACAGCTCTGCCCCAGCTTGCCCTCTGCTTGTTTGCTATCACACATCTTCTGCCTCAGCAGGGCCAGGCCACATTTCCATGTTGAATGAGCATCAAGTCTGAGCTGTCTGGTGAGCATCAAAGTGACCAGTGATAAGGCTTTCAATTGATCTGCACTTGTGTACCAAGTCTGACATTTCCAGAATGTCCCATATTTACTGTGCATGCACACACCCTTTGCATGATGCAGACAGAAGGGCTGAAGCTTTCCAGAAAGATTAAGTTGACAGCATATGTGCAGTAACATTGATCTGCCCTTGTGTAGGCATGTTTGGGATTTTCTGATGTCTGGCAGCCTAGAAAAATAGATGAATAGGATGACACTTCCCCCAGATGAAAATGTAGGTAGAAAAATGGCCTGCCCCTATGGTGTCTGTCTTTTCCTTCTGTACCAAATGACCTGCCATGACTGAGTATGACAGAACCTTAGATACTCTTATCTACAGATAACCTCTTTCTTACTGATTGCAGGTATCTGTGCTTTGTCACTCCCAGCAGAGTTTTTGGGATATTCTAATTTGACCATGGTTTCTCATGATTATGAGCATTTTGAGCTCCCTTTTGAAAACCATCAGACACTGCTCTTGATGTCATTAGTGGGCTTATTCCAAATGCAAATCTTTATTGTAGTTAAGTCTACTTCTATACTCCTAAGTGGTGGCTCAATGTGTATGGCCACGGCCTCTCCAGTGCTAGTTCCTGGGCCAGCTTCCTAACAGGCTTCCCCCTGGCAGGATGCCCAGTGCTAAGTGTTCTCACCTGAAGGTCTTTATCAGCTTGTGCCTTGACATCTTGCAGCTGTTTCTGGAGTGCCTTTATCTCATTCTTTCCTTTTTCCTCCCTGAAGTGGGAGAATACAATCACTTGAATATATCAAAAAAGACAAGAGCTGTTTACCTAGAAGGGGAACTTCCTGTCTCCTGATACATTGTGGTAAGATAAACAGAGACTTCTCACCAAAACTACTGATTTGGCCAGTAAATCCTGAAAGAAAAGGTGCACAGACTGACCAAGGCTGATGGCAACAAAAGGGAGGACAAGCCAAAAAAACAGGGGATGCTCTTGTTGAAAGCCTGGAATGGATTTGAGGATGATGCAATTACTACAGCAGAGAGGGGCAATGCCTGTCATTGAGTCACAGTTTCTACATTTAGGTAAAAATGACCACGATTCTATGCAGAAGCAAGCCTGAACAGCAGAGAGTGCCAAACTGTGTTATTATGTGTATGAGAATGTTGTTTCTTTCATATCAGACCTAAAATCTTCCAAAGAACACTGCCCCAGGTTCTGAGATCCATGAAGGGATCTGAGTGAAGACCAAAAATTAGAGAGGTGTTCATCTGTGTAAAACAAAACAGATGCAGTAAATATTCTAGGTATTATTATCTTATTTCACTCAGAGTGCTTCTCTAAGCTTTTATGCTTATTAGCTGTAAAACCAGTAAATACTGCAGTTGGCCCCTGAAACTTTGTATCCTATTCCAAACTTACAATCACACATGCATTTCATTTTCACAATCCTTATCTGGGTGACTGATGAACAAAAGCTCCTGATAAGGAGTCCCCATTGTCTCACTGCAGATGGCTTTCAGAACAATCTATTTACACAAAACCAGGCAGGTATTTATTATCTTGAAAGACAGATCAAGTTCATTCCATGAAAAGAATGTATAGTACAACATGGCTAAACATGATTGACAGAAGGGGATAAAAAGGATTATGTCCTTTTTGATTATAATTTGTCTGCTCTTTTCTACCTTTCAGTATTGGATAGTTACTCCACAGCCAATTGCTAATCTCATTCCTGCTTTCTGTCCTTTCCATGGATAAACAGTAAGTCCCTTGATTTTAGGCATTGGAAGAGTTGGGTTTCATGCTTCAAGTCACACATTCCACTGAAGCTGAGGATTTGCCCTGGAGGCAGATCCCTGAGCCACCACAAGAGCTACTCCAGTAGGTTGGACTCCTGACAAATCATGACTGAGAGCAGCTTTGCTGGGCACCCTCAATGATGGGCCCGAGCTGCTACACTGAGGTGGCTTTGAAGTGGTCAAATATTTGTGTGATGACTGCATTTCTGACAGTCTTGGGATTGAACCAGAGCATTGCATACTAAAAAATCACCAAACTTCTAGAGCTCAAAAGTTTGAGCTAAGAAATCACCAGTTTGAGCTGAGATGATAACAAATGTGTACCCTGAAAGATCTGGGACAGAAGAGAATCAAGAGAATCACAGCACAGTGGCTGGTGGATTAGCCTTAAAGACACCTCTGTCACCATCTGTGCTAACCCCTCACTGCTGCTGGGAAAAGGGAGCCTATTAGCATATGGGTCAGAGCAAATTCTCCTGGGCATCAGACAACCTAAAGGCCATATGTTGCTGGCCCTGATTTGAACAGATTCTCTGCTGCTCTGGCTTTCACTGAGGACAGGAGTTAAAGATCAAGGAGCTCCTACATCACATTATGTTTTAATTGAAATGAGGCATTTGCACTAATTCAGCCACTGGTGTCCACGTGGTCAAAGCTCAGGCAATTTCTAGCTCAGATCAGTATCAGACCCATCCACTGTTTCTTTCCGAAGGGGAAAAATTGCAGTTTGCAAAGCAAACAGAATAATTCAAGTTTTAAAAAGCATCCCTTCTGTATTTTGGTTTTATTGGGTTTTATTTCCTTTTCAGCATGTACTGACTGGGAATGGCTTTCAGCTTTTAAACAGGGAAGAACTGAACACAACACTGACCTGATGAGGACGTCAAAAAATTTGTTCTTTTTTGCCTTCTCTCTCTCATTAGCATCTGTTAGGCTACTAAATGTTCCCAGTTCCTCCATGTTTTTAATAGTGAGTGTAATTACATCACTTGCATACTGCCTGCCAGGAAGAAAAGAAACACAACAATACTTTACAGGTGCTGGTAGTACAGTGTCTGGCACTTTTATCCATTACTGGTTACAGTAAAATGTAAGGAAATAAAAGATTCCTTTTCTGGTCTTATGTCCTATCAAACCCAGGAGTGCTCCTCTCATGGTATCTGCTTATTGTACATCTGGAGAACTCAGTAGTAGGAGTTGGTTCAAGTTTCTTATTTAAAAATGCTGCCCTGCATGCTACTCTGGGAAATTGCAGAGGCACAAACATATCCATGCTCTGTTGCCTTTAAGAAGGCTGCTGACCTGCAGTAGTGATGACACGTGGATCTTGGAAGATGAGACCTGGCAATGCAGTGCATGGGCTAGTCCAGTTTATTGAATGTCATGATGCATGTGGCATTTACATCTTAGCTGCATTTCCCTCATTTGTGTTAGAATCTTCTTTAAACCCATTGTTCAAATGACATTAAATGACAGAAGCCAGTATGCAGAAAAATGCATACTGAGCATTCAGCTCTATAATCTCTTTCAAACCAAAGGCTGCTGGTATTTCTGCAAATCAGGGCACTGGTTTAGGTGCAGGGATAAAGTTTGTTTTAAAAAAGAAAGAAAATCTTTATTCTTTATATACATTGCCTTTTCTATAATGGCTATAATTGCCACAGAAGCTCTGTGTGCCCTGCAGAATGACTGAGTTCAAAAACAAGGCTCAGATCTCCTTTTGCATGTGGGGTCTGCTAAAGGAACCTGACTCCAGGTACCAGAACATGAGCACTGATTGGTTCCTAGCATGATTTCTACCCAGGCAACCATTATCAAGGGGCTAATGTTTTATAGCTCCATTAACATAAACTGCTGCACTGGGTAGTCCCAGAGGTAAGCAAAGGCCAGAACCAAATTGTCTATGAAGGATACCACTGCTGTCCTTAGAGGAACTCCTTCCAGACAGAGACTGATGCACTCTGGCAGTCAGAGAGTGAAGGATTTGTATTTTTGCTTTCAAGAGACAGACTGAGAACTTTACAGCTCTGAGCATCCCTCACAGGTGCTTCACTCACCTGTCAGCATAAATTTTTTTGAGCTTCCGTGCAGCACGAGTGGTGCGTTTCTTGGAGCTCTTGGAAGAATGGTGGGTGCTTTTTTGGTCTTCAGTTTTCCCCTTGTGTTTGGTGTGTTGCAGGGTTGTGGAGGTAGCTGTTTCCTCACTCTCTAGCTCTGCTGACATAAGCTCTGGGGAGTTAATATCCAGCTCCTCCTGGGTCATTTCTTTCATTTCCTGGATGGGAATGAAAGGGGATAAGGGGAGTAAGAGAATAAGGGAAGAGGGAAAAGGGAGTAAGAGAGACCTGCTTGCACATTGCACAGCAGAACTAAGCCCTCTGCAACATTATGTGAGAGGAAGGAAAATTAGTAATGAACTAGAATGTAGCTATACTGAGAGCAGCTGACAGTCCAATGTTACATTCTGCAAAGAGTGGAAGATCAGAAACATTTTTCTGTTGGTTAGTTTTGAACACACAGTGTAGCTCATTGAAGTTTATGGGCTCAAAAGTACTAAGTGACAGGACTAGAAAAGCCCTAAAAAGGTGGATTTATCCACTCCAAGAGATGGTGGTTCAGACTGTTCTTAATCTGACATGTTCTTAATGGCCTCCAGCAGTGGAGACTACACACCCTCCTGTCAGTGCCAGCACCTCACAACTTTACCATAATAAAGTTTTTTCTCCTCAACAGCATTTGAACCCCTGGCTTGTTCTCCTATCTCTGTAGGCACAAAGAACAAGTCCTTCCCTCCTTTTTTGCAACAGTTTTTACAAACTGGAAGACTGTTAGCCTGTTTCTCCTCCTCCTTCTATCCACTTTAGACATTTCCCACTGCCTTGTCACCATAACCTTTCCCTACAATATTATTGTTATAACTAGAGCAGTGTGAAAATAAAGATAATAAAAATATTAAAAATAATAATTTAATATTAAAATATTAATTTTAAAGTATTTTCAAAATAAAAGCAGACTTTCTGTCTGCTATCTGCTTAGCAGGTTTTTTGAGAGACTAACAGCAGAAGAAATATAACATGAATTCAAAGGATAAATTCAAAATATTGGCAGCTCTCTCCTCCATGGACAGGTATCTTGTGATTGAGTACAATTTCATTAAAAAAAGAAAAGCCCCCAAAAATGCAAAAGCACATTATAAAATCAGCTAAGGTCCTGCTTCTAGGAAATTCTGTGCTTTATGTGTTAGGGATAAAATGCAGGTGTACACACTGGGACATTAAAAGAGAACATTTTCTTGCCTGCCTACCAGCATTTCTGTGGCTGAACACTTCATAACAGCCCTGCTGACTGCAGCTAACAGAGTCTCTGCCAGCCTCATCCCTGTCTGCAGCTGCCTGCTCCCCACCCGGGCTGCTTGGGGAATGGACAGAGAACTCACTGTGATGAAACATTTTCCAGAAAAAAAGAACAACAACAACAACAAAAAGTTATTTTTAGTAGCACCAGTTCTCAGTCCAGATCCTTCCACAACCACACACACATTTGTGCCAGCAGAGCAGAGAGGGCAGAGTTAAAGCAAGTGGTCAGGGCAGCAGCTGTGGATGCCAAGAGTACTTCCAAAAATTTACTTGTCAGACAAGTCAAGCAAGGCTCTGTCAGAGGTCTGAGGTGCTGCTGCAGTCTGTGAGGGCACTGCAAGGACTGCTTCATGCTGAGTGTTTTGGACAAGTCTGGATTGGGATGGATCAGCCTCTGGCAGTGTCTGACTCATCAGTGACTAGAAAAGGAGGCTAAGTGACTATGTGCTTCATTTTTGGACTATAAAATTTACATCTAATGAATCACATGCAAAGCATACACAGACCAGTGAAAATTGCATTGTTAATTAGTAAAAAAAGGATTTTAATAGCTGGTTGGTGACAACTGTACTTCAGAAAGAACTAATTTTGGCAAACAAACTGCTTTAATATCACGTAGATTTTATGAACTGATAGATCCTTTTAATGTCTGGGAAAGTTCAAGACAGGCAATAACTGGGTCATCTGTAAACAGTAGGGAATTACACTCCATTCAAAATAAATCAACGTTCAAAATAAACCAACTAATAATCAACAAATAACTATGTAAAATCAAGAAGTTTGTAAACTGCATGTGTTACCATCTGTGTAGTCTGCTAAGTGCTTGTCTGTTGCCCAAAATGCAGCAGATAGAAAGGCTGCTTCCCTCCAGGGCATGCACTGTGTGAAGCAATGTGCAAGAGCATCCAGTCTGGAAAATCAGTGAGGTGCTGCCCAACACTGTGATTAATCCTCTCAAAAAATGTCATCAACTGAAATTTAGATGTCAGTCTTTGAAGATGCCATTGATTTGTCTGCCTGACAGAACTCTAGGGTACTTTGCAAATACAGATCTTGTAAGAATACAATGAAAACAGCCAAATGTAAACTGAGAAACAGGGAGGAGTAGCAAATTACAGAGCACCAAAGTTAGCAAGTAGCTTCCCTATGCCATTTTCTTGTTTCTAAATTGTTTCCTACTCCATTTGTTTTGACATCTTTAAGAACACAAGTAGGGTTTGTAACCTGTGAGAAAGTTGTGTTCTAAGAAGTGACTTGGTGAAAATGAGCATCTGTGATTGAAGAGAAAAGAGAAGGTGTTTTCTCTATAATTTATGTGTACTTTCAGTGGGTCTATCAACCTGAGTCTGTGTGTCTGAAGAGGACAACTCCTGCTGTCCCAGAAATGTGCTCTTTGTGTTTTGCTGCTGGCATCTAAGAGAGGGAGAAGCATCGTGTGGGAGCAGCTGAAGCCGGCTCCCAGGAGTCTTTAGGGGAGCAGTGCCCTCTATGGCACAGTCTCAGCATCTCTCCCGCCCTGAAATTCACCGTAACTCCAGCCGCTGCTGCGGCTTTGCCATGGGTTTTTTGAAAAGGTAATATGGAAAGGAAGCACGTAGAAAAACATGATTTAACTTCCTCTGGCATTCTTCAGTGGTACATCAGACAGAGTGAACATCATTAGATGTCAAAACTCAGATCCCAGTTTTTATTTTCATCCTGGTCGTGAACTTTTTTCTTGAGTTCATCTTAAAAAGGTTTCAAACCTGCTAAAACTGGAAAGAGCCTGCTGCGTCACTTACAGACCCCAGTACTTAGAGCCATTTACCCCTCAGTATGGTCCCATCCTGATTCCTGTGTCTAACAGCTACCAGAAATGTCACAACACCTTTCTCCACAGCAACAAACCCTGCCTGAGCATTAGGAATCCTCTGTTCTCCATCTCTCTGCCCAACTGTCTCAGCTATGATACCTATTAGAAATCAACTAATGATCACTGAGAAAGGGTAGTTACTAATATATTTTGAAGTGCATCTTTCTTGTGGGATGTGGGAACAAAAGGAACTTTGGCATGGACTTAGAGAGGAATAGAATTACCCTGGTTTTGAGTACTTTGAAATAACCTATACATTTCTACTTTTAAAATAGCTCTGGATCTACCAAAGGGCCTACACATGTTTTGCTTGCTCTTCCCTGATTCTTTGCTTGTTGTCTAACCACTGAGATTTTAAAATTATAATCTCAGGAACCTCATCTTGGATCAGTAGGGTCCTTTGCATAAATTCTTGACCAGAGCTTCTCAGTGATGCTGCAGTATAAATATTAAAATTAGGTCACTTTTATGGTGTTTCTTCACCCATGAGTCATAGAATCACAGAAAATATATTTGAGTTAGTTTTTTAAAAATGCTGGTAAAATATATAAAACCAAGACAAAGAAAAAAAGAAGATATTATATATATCTTTTTAAGCAGTGGCACATACATGGTCGATGTCTGTCTTGTCCTCATGTGGAACTGGCATGATATAGCCAAGAATTGCAAGTTGATCCACACAGCTCTCCAGCACAGCACTAAACATCAGTGCTTCCAGATGAGTGATTTTTTCCATTTGTTTAGTCTCTGTGTTCTTGCTAGGAGGAACAAAGATAAAAGATACCAATCAGAAAAATGCTATGGTGTTAGTAATGCCAGTAACAGTAGTTTAAACTAAAGGTAGACCCGAAATATCCTTATTTGCAGCCTTACATATACTTCCCTGGCTTTGTTTATAACCTTCCATACACTGTTTATAAGAGGAGCTGGGCTCTGCTAATGGCTGCATTCAGGGACAGTGGGAATGTTTAGCTTTCACAAAACAAAGAGGTCCTGGTTCCTCCTACAGCAGATCTGGGCAGACAGGCAGAGAAGGGAATGGGTATGGAGGGCACAAACTGGGTGAGGTGCCTCATGATTCAGTTCAGGGGGGAGCACTGGTTCATGGTGGACTTTGGGAAACAACAGAAGAAAAAAAATTTTTTAAAAGAAAAAAATAAATCCGTGTCCTATAAAGTCTCAGATGGTGAACATTTATGCTCTAATCATTCCTCAGTATCACTGTGTAGCTTTCACACTTTTATGATCCCAGTCCCTTCTCAGCAGGAACTGTTACCATCTTAAGATGCTCAAAGTTAAACAAGAACCAATACCTGGACTGAGTAAACAATCTTTAACTTTCTGTATTATTTTATTTTAACTTGCACTTCAGACTGCTCTGACATACACTTAAGCACCCTTTGCCTTGCCTACAGATGGAATATTATGAAAGCATATCTAAGGAAAAGTGAAAATTCACTATTAATCCAAAAATATCTAAGAAAAAAACCTGCACAACAATGGAAAAATTCTCTGAGAATTTCAGTATTTTGATATACCATTGGACAATCCCTCCAATGCCTGTACATACAAACCAGGTATTTCTTGTACAACACGTAGCACAACTGCAGTCTGAAGTGGCTGAGATCCTGCGTGTCATTGCAATGGAAGCATCAACAGCCACTAACAAAATCTTCATTTGGCTGCTCTACCTACAACTGGATTTTTGCCATCTGTAAAACCCTTGCATAAACATATCCTAAGCCTGCAAAATATTACAGCCCAACCTCTAAGCATGCCAAGGAAACACATCAGGCAGTCCCTGTCTGCGTTAAGACATGGCCATATTCTATGAAAATTAAAGAGGTTTGGATGCAGCTGTGGTCTGCATCACTGCAAATCAGTGATATTTCATAAGCAAGTGTTTAAAAATATTCATACTGGCTATAACCTCTCTGAAGCTGTTATCATTTGTCCGCCTCCTTTTTTGTTGTTTTTGTTGAAGAAAATATGTAATTTACTCTTGGACCATGAGGTTAATTTCACTTGGCAGAAAAGAAGGGCCATTTTTCAGTGCAGGTTTATTTGATGTCCGTTAGTACAGAATAGGTAAAACAAACAAAAGGTACTCAGATTTCACACATTTATTTCCTGATGTCCCTGTCTGTTGCAGGAAGTTGTTTAATGCAACACGTGTTGAAATGTGCTGGAAGAGGACACGGCTCTCCCTGGGGATAAGATTAGAAAGAGTTCACAGGGCAGTGACTGGGATTGCTCTCAGTAAATCCATAGGAAGGGCACATACCAGGGAGAGACAGAGGTATTTACGTTAAAGGATAATACTGCTCTGGGTCAAAGGAGAATAATTCCTCCTAAGACAGGCAATTATGATAAGGTTTCTAATTCCTGAATGGGAAATGAAAACACAGAACAGCCTTTCAGACAAGGTAATGGTAGAGGCACCCTAATTTATTTCAAGAAGCTTATTTAAATCATGGCAGGAAAAGATAACAGGAAAGTAGTGATTCTAAGCATTATCAATATGTTCACTATACTTGTACTGTTTGTACCCACTTACCTCTAATTCCTCTGAGCAGAGCTTTTGATGGTCACCTAGGAAAAAGAAGGAACTGATTCCATACCTTTGCTTCTGAGATTTTTTTCTGTCTTTTATCTTAATTATTTAAAAGAATGTAACAACTTGAGATAGGATTCTCATAATAGCGTTACCAAAAAAATGGCAAATGATCTGTATAATACACTAAACCCATCACTTTTCTCTTCAACCTTGGAATCAATTATAGAAGTGGAGATGCAGTACTTTTACATCAAGAAAGGCAGTGTCTCCAGTTAACAGGCACTAATAAAATAGTTTTCAATGTTTTACTCATTTTTATCTTTTTCAGAAATCCATGATCCATATTTTGAGTCTAAACAACCTAAGAATAATCTGTTACATGTGGAGTCCTAATGCTAAAAATATGGTGAAAAAAGATGTGTTGGGAGATAGCTGTGACAGATGATTGTAGCAGCATTTTTGGAAGAAGAAATAACACATGCAGCTCTCATAGGAAAAAGGGACTTATTTGGAAACAAAGGAGTATGCAACAGCTTTTCCTCTTTTCCATCAGCAGCTTCTGACCAGGAGAGAATTAACTCAGGATATTAATATGTTTTAAGAAAGCTGGCAGCTGGGATGTTTCTCTAAAGCCCCTTGGCTGCTTTGCTCCTCCTGTGTATCTTCTCTTACATCCATATCCTTGCTCAGGAGATCCACGTGCCAAGCCAGTAGGGTCTGGGCTTATGTTAAGTTGGAATTGAGAAGCGAACCAATGTCTGGGGCATTAGCAAACACTATAGATATGAGCTGCTTGCTCTGGATTTTAGTGTCAACACAGTGCCCTCAGACCATCCACAGCACTGCTGTGTTTGCTGAGCTCCCTCATTAAACTCTATTAATAATAATTGTTAAAAAAGAAAGAAGTATGTGAAGGATTCGGCTTTCCCCATGAGTTTTGGATGACATTCTTTCCCTGCTGATCTAAAGGGAAAGAAAAACATATCAAGTAATAATTTTTAAAACAACTGTATAAAAGGTCTGGCCTCCTGTTCCTTTGGGGACTGCAACTCCCTCTGCTGTGTGAGAGTCCTGGATGTACATTTCTCCCACCCTGCTGCCTGATATATGAAAATGGATTCAAGAGCAGAATTTTGTGCAGCATGCCTTGTAGTCAAGTGAAGAGACTCCAGTGAATTCCAGTGAGAAAATGCATAGCTGAGAATGTCACATCTCCTTTAGCTCTGTTTGACAAATGATTGGCAAGGAGAGATTCTGAATATCCACAGGAGCGGCAGCTGAGCCAGAAATCAAAAGTAATTTCATTTTTACCAAAGAAAGGACTCTTGGAAAGCAAAATAGGTGTGGCCTTACCTTACACAGCTCTGCCTACTGCTAGAAATATTAGGACAGCAAGGTGCTTATTTTGAAAAAAAAAGGGGGGGGGGGGAAGGGCAAGGAAAGGAGAGGAAAGGAGAGTAATGGGGAGAGGAAGAGGAAAGGGGAAAGGGGAAAGGGAAGGGCAAGAAAGGGATGGGAGGGAAAGGGAAAAGGAGAGGGAAAGGGAATGGGACAATCAAGGTTCCTCAAGATTTCCCCATCCCTCACCTTTCTTCCTCTAGATTACTTCAAGTGCTCTGAAAATGCACCTGAATTTCTGGCAATGTGAGGGAAGTCACAGAAATCGGAGTGAATAACTATGACGTGAGCAAATGGGTAAGTACATGTTTCCACATCTTATTTAAGAAAATAAAAGTACGTGAGACTTAGTTACAGGGATTTCAGTGTCGAAATAGGTTTTTTTGCCTTCAAGGCGATGTGGGGAGTAAAATAAATGTCGAGATGATTCACTGACTCAGGGTGAGAACAGAGGGCCCGGAGCCCACCCCGAACACCAAGGGCTGCTCTCTCCCTCCGCGCTGCCTCTCTTCGGGCTCCGTTTTCATTCGCCCTGCCCAGACCTGCCCGGGCTCCCCTCAACCTCTAACCGGGATCCACCCTCATTTCCCCCGTTCCCATTCCCGACCCCGATCCCGGTCCCGGCCGCTCGCCGCCTTCACCGGGATGCGCCGCCCGTCTCCACGGCAACCAGCACGCTCGGGGGCCTCGCGGGGCTGTCGGGTGGGTGCCTGTGCAGCGGGGCCGGGGCCGCCCCTCCCGGGATCGCTTTTGCGGGGATCGTCCCCGGGGAACGCGGGGAAGGAACGCGGGACTGGGGCGGGCGGCGCGGGGCCGCTGGACCACCTTCATCAGCTCAGGGCTGCTCGCTCAGGCAGCGCTCGGGCCGCCCGCTCGGGTCCTGGCGGAGCGTTTCCCGGAAGTCAGCGCGGCGCGGGTCTCTTTCGCCGCCATCTTGGGGCGCCGGGGGTG
>JANPWX010000109.1:952822-963068 GCA_024734555.1 Trochalopteron elliotii | reverse complement strand
GGAGGCAAACCCAACAGGACACGCGTCATCTGGGGGAAGGTGACACGAGCCCATGGCAACAGTGGCATGGTCCGAGCCAAGTTCCGCTCCAACCTTCCTGCCAAGGCCATTGGACACAGAATCCGGGTGGTAAGTTAAGTGGATGTGTTTCAGCAACAAGATATTTATTGGCAGTTTTTGGGGTGCCTTTTAATTCCACATAGTGTGAGGGAACATTGGAACTCTGGTTTTGTTCTGTTGCTGGTTGGGTGTTCAGCATGGCTCAGTGACTGTTCCTTTTGGAGCCTAGAGAGGCTTTTTCCTGGCTTCCTGGGCTGAGGGGATTTGTCTCATTGTCAGGGGCTTGTGTGCTTGCTCAGGTTGTCTGGAAAGGTTCTTCAAGTTCCAGGACTCAGCTCCTTTCTAAAGGTGCCTTGATTTCTTTTCCACCAATCTGTTCTGTGTATTTTTGCACCTTTCTACTCCTCTACCTGTTTGATTTTTCAAACGTTTTAACTGAGGGTGGTTCTGTCCTGTCATGGCCACTCCCACCTGCTCCCACAGTTGGCATTTTAGCCACAGGGCTTTGATGGGACTGTCCCTTTAGGTCTCTTGCCCAGAGTTGTGATGTAATTTTTTTTTTAGTTGTGATGTCAAAATAAGTACAAGAGGGTTGCAGTCCTTTCCTTTTGTCTTTCTCCTGTACCTTAGAAAAAAAGTACAGTAGGAGCAGCACAGGTAATTCCTAAAATCCAGAGCTGTGGGAAGTCTTGGTGCACAGGAGGGCTGATTGCCACAGAGTCTGTGCAACTAGCACAGTTCATCTGCAGGTCACTGAACCAGCTGTTGGGCTTTTCCATTCTCACCCCTCTTCTGTATAAACTGGGGATTGCTTTTATAGTAGTTGAAGAGATTCATTGTCTGGGTTGTAACTGCAAAACTCATGTTTGATTACAAGATTTCTAATGTGATTCTGTCTGGTTTTGTGTTTTACAGATGCTGTATCCATCAAGGATCTAAATTTTTATTGAAAATAAAATGGAGAATCTGTTTAACTTTTGTATATTTCTGGTTTTATTGCCTCCACCAATTTTGAGAGACCTCTTTCTCAGTAACATATCAGAGTTGACAGCACAAACAGAGACACTAAATCCTGGCAGGTGCAAAGCCTCTCTCACATCTCACAATAGTAGTTCTGGTAGAATCCCAGATAATGAGCCCATATGTACCTGGGCAGCATGTGTACCCATAGTGTCTGTTCTGTGTAAATTATTTAAACACATTTTCATTGCATTGCTCTGTGGCTCCCTACTGTTAACACTGTTTTCTCAGCCAGCCTTATCTCAGCACATCATATGGCACTGAGCATCTTCACAGCCCTTCTGTAGTTCTTTTAGGTTTGCTGAACAATCAGGTGGTGAAAAATGAATTTACAGTCTTGAAGTTGAAGGCTTAAAGTTTCTTATCTCTGAAAATCCCCACAAAATACTGGGTAGTTGAAAGGGAGGTTTGAGGCAGGGACAGGTTGTCATGGTTGCTGCTGATGTCACAGTCCCTAAATGACTTGTGGATACTCTGTGAGGGCAGTTGCACATTCACCAAGTAGTTCCATCATTTTCAGTGCATCCCTAGTTGGTCAGGCAGGTGAGTCTGTTGGCTCAACCACACCTTGAGCCCACTCCAGTGCACTCCCTGCTTCTCAGGGCATGAGAGCTTCCTTCTCCCTGCCTGGCCCTGCTTCCAGTATGTGTCAGGGAGCCCTCTGAGCTGTTGGCTTTGCACATCCCCTCCAGTGGGCTGGTCTTTCATGGCTAATCCTCTTCTGAAAGAGGTGGAGTAGTTGTGTGTGTAGAATACATTGTTGGGTAAATCAAAACATTACTTTGAATTAGAATTAAAAAACTTGACCCAACTACTGAGCTCTGGTATAGAAATTATGTTGCTGGACTTAAAGACCTAAGCCTGCTGCCACTGCTGTCCTTCACAGCAGGAGAGCCTTTGCCATGGAAAACTGCATTTTTTTAGCATGTAGAGCGAAGTTTAAGCTTATGGGATATTGGGCCAGATCAGGTAGGGCTTTTAGTCTTCCACAACTACCAAGAGGTTGGACACATTGGATTCAAGGAAGGATGGGGTTTCCAGCTTTAAGCACTAAAGAGGAAGGAGGAGGAAATGTAGTGAGCAAAGTGGACTGTAACAACAGGTTTGTAGGGCTGTGGTCACTATCATATAGTTGAGTTTCGCTGATGAGAATGTATTAAATCCTTTTGAGTTTGATACAAGATGCCCAAAAATAAGTAGTCATCCCTTCTGTCTCCCCTGTTGACTGCCAAGGTACAAGTACAAAGCCTTTTTCTGGGAGGTTTGACCCCAAATAGCACATGGCCGCCATTCTTTGTATCAAAACTGCTATTTTCACATTCATTTGGTCCTACCCAACCCAGTGTTGGCTGCTCAGAGGTAGTTCTTTTAGGTTTGCTGAATAATCAGGTGGTGAAAAATTAATTTAGAGTCTTAAAGTTCAAGGCTTAAAGTTTCTTATCTCTGAAAATCCCCACAAAATACTGGGTAGTTGAAAGGGAGGTTTGAGGCAGGTACAGGTTGTCATGGTTGCTGCTGATGTCACAGTCCCAAAATACAAAGAGGTGACGGGGGAGAGAGAAGGGATAAATACATATTTTTGGGCATCTTGTATTAAACTCTAAAGGACTTACTACCTTCTCATCAGCAAAACCCAACTTTTAATTGCTTTTTAATTCCAATTCAAAGTAAAGTTTTGATTTACCCAACAATATATTCTGCACACACAACTACTCCACCTCTTTCAGAAGAGGATTAGCCATGAAACGCCAGCCCACTGCAGATGTGCAAAGCCAACAGGTGTTGCCTGTTTTCAGCCTGTGCTGTGCAATTGCCTGTTACTTCCATTCCTTTCCCCAGTAAACTGACGTGTGAGAGGAAGCTATGGCATGCAAGGAGCCGGCCTCTTTCGTGGACAGAACCACCTGGGATTTCCTCAACCTGCTGGACATGCTGGGGAGTCGGAATGGACGGGTGGGTGTGATGGAGGTGGACCATGCTGACTCAAGAGCTCCCTCATTGCTGGTGGATTTTACCCGGGACCTGTGTGGCACGGGGGACATCAAGCACAAACCACAGCAGACAGAGAATGAGGGAAAGGAAGAGGAGGACCTGGTTCCCCCACATCTGATTTTTATGCTATGGCAAGCCAGTGTGTTGAAAAGGCTCATGCAGTGGGATCACCTGGAGGAGGCTGTCCGGGATGTGAGGAACCTCCTCCCCTGCCTGCCCAATGTGCTGGTGCTTGTGATGATCTGTCCCGACTCCCAGGAGCAGCTCGACCAGGCAGAGAGAGCTCTGAGGAGAATGCAGTGTGTGCTGGATGGGGCCCTGCAAGTGACTGTGGAGACTGCAATTTACAGCCCAGGCCAGCCTGGAGGTGTCCTGGAGGCAAAGAGAGCTGCCTGTAGGGCACTGAGAGAAGCCTTGAACTGCCATGAAGGTAATACAGCTAAACACAGGGTGAGGGACACAAAAGCATGACCAGGGCAGAGTCTGAGGGACAGTGTAGAAGGAATTGGTGCTTTTCAACTGATTTCAAATAGAAGAGGGAAGACAAGCTGGACTTTGCAGGTAATATGAGCCAGAAATGAGAATGAGGGTTTCATGCTGGGATGGGGATGGACAATGTGTCTAAGCCAAATGTGTTCCCTCTTCTAAGTCAGATGGTGTTGGCTCTTCTTGCCCCAACACACACATGGCAGTGGAAATGCTGCTCAGTGTAAGAGCTGCAGTTCTGACTTCCTGCTGGAGCTTTCTGTAATGACTCCACAGCCTCCCTGACACTGAGTTCTTCACTGGAGGGATGTGCCAACCTTTTTAGGTGGCCACAGTGGCCTTTCATCCTTAGCTTTGAAAGGATGATGCCAGGTGTTCTGCTATCATTTGTGTTTTTCCCCTAGAAGTCGACTCCCAGGAGCCATTTGTTATTTCACTCCCGGAGCTCAGATACTGCCGAGTTCTGCCTGAATGTAGGCAAGAGAAGGTATCAAAGACAGATGGAGAATGAATTCCCTTGGGCAGCAGAATCTGCCAGGTTGGTTTTAGCGCTGTCCTGCTGGATGTCCCTTTGTAGAACACTTCCTTCCTGGTGACTTGCTTGTCTGCCCAGGCCTTCTGCATGCATGGGATTCAGTGTGTGGCTGCTGCCAGAAGGGGACACTGCACCCTCAGCATTGCACTGTCCTTGCCACAAAGCTGGGATTTCTTTGCTACATTGGCTGAACAATCTGCCCCGGGATACTTTTATCAAAAATCAGAGTTTCTGCCTTGCATTAAATGCCATACTTGATTATCAAAATGTCCCTAAGAAACCTGTCCCTAAGAAAACTGTCAGTAGAGAAGGAATCAGAGCAGGCCACAAGCCTCTAGGTTTTGAACTGTCCCAAAATGCAAACAGTGAGAGAAACTGAAGACTAAGGTCTCAGACCATGTTTCCTCAGGAGAACCTGGATGCAGCAGCCTTTGGTACATGGTTCTCATCAGGAACAAAGCTCCTGAAACTCCCTAGGGTTCTTTGTAGCAGGGAATTGACCTTACATACAAGTGGGTACGCATCCAGCAGATTGAGTTTCTGGGATGGGTTATTTTGGATGGAAGAAACTGTGGGAGCAGTAGAATATTTTTAAGTCCAATTATATAATAGCTGACCTCATTTCCCATCATCTCTGGACATGGCAAAGCACTGTAGGTAGCTGCACTTTTTTGCATTGGGAGTTTATATGTATTTTTTCTGGTGTTTTTTGTAG
Organism: Trochalopteron elliotii; assembly: GCA_024734555.1. Taxonomy (NCBI): domain Eukaryota; kingdom Metazoa; phylum Chordata; class Aves; order Passeriformes; family Leiothrichidae; genus Trochalopteron; species Trochalopteron elliotii. The sequence continues at coordinate 958,260 of JANPWX010000109.1, read as the reverse complement.
ATCTTTTGTCATCCTAAGATCTTCATTATCATCAAAAGAAGGATTAAAAACCTGATATTTATCTCACGTCTCTGTGTTTCTGTGTATCTACAAGTTTTAAAGCATACATCTAAGACTGCAAAACTTGCTGAAGCTGCAGGTTTGTGCAGTATGGTACAGAAGGGGTGGGATATGAGGGCAGTACAGATCCTGTAAACCAACATTTGTCAGAGAAAGGATTCTCCAAGTTATTTTTCAAATACAGATTCTTTCCAGATCCTTAAGGATGTGGCTTTACAAAGGAAAACCTTCCTGTAAGTGTTTGGGTGGTGCTGGTGCTTGGCAGACTTTTGGATGAGGTGACCTAATTGCTCTGTTGTGGAAGAGACTTTCCACGAGCATTTCCACAAGAGGAATTCTGCCTTTCATTACTGAGGACACTGGTTTTTGGTCAAGCTAATGAAGAAACTCCCTTGAGTCAAAGCAAGACATGTACATGTTCAGGCTGTTTGTGAGTCAAGAAAACTTGGCTTTAAAAGATCTGCATATTAGGACATCCTTAAAGCAAGAAGCCACAATGAGATCCTGTGTCCCTATTGTTTCCTGTTCCATCTGAAACACACAGATAACCACTCAAGTCCAGGCATAGTCCATGTAGCTCTCAGGTTTCTCCTCTGGCAGCATGTTTGTACTGTGTCCAGGTACTTCTGTGCAGGGTGGTGTGGGGCACTGTCAAGACGAAACGGGGAAGAAACTCTGAGATGTGGCTGAAATCCTGGCCAGAGCTTGGGAGCACAGGAATGCCCTGCAAGGGCAAGTGATGTAGCCACAGGGATGTGTGGCTGGGATAATGAGTGTGGCCACCCAGAGAGCTGAGGAGGAGAGGAGGCAGAAGGCCATCCATGGGTGTTCTGAAGCTCCACCCTTGTTGCATTCTCCACCTAATCCTGGGTGGATACAGAGAAGTTTTAGAGTGCCCTGTAGTGTACCAGAAGGGCCCCTTTGTGGCCTCTTTCAGGGCTGGCAAACCAGGCAGATCCACACTGACCTACTCTGCTCATTCCAGCAGCTCCAGGGAAGCTGATGGATCTGCCCTTTGCCTTTATAAAAGGGAGAAGTTTTGAGAACCTGGGAGCTTGGCCATGCCAAGAAGGGGCTTTGTGAGAAGTAAATAGGAGAATGGAAGTAGGAGAATGAGGCAGGGTTAGGGAGGCAGGAGGGGCTGTGTCTGTGTCCAGTGGTCCCAACTATTGGCCCCCAGCTTGGTGAGGTCTGAGGTGATTTTTAAGAGCTACTGCAGAAGGTAAGTGCGGAAAAGCTGGACTGTTGATGTCAAAGGCATGTGTGTACTCAGAAAGAATGGAGACTGGTGGCTGTGAACAGCCTGGGTCCTGTTTTCAAACCAAAGGCAAGGATCCAGCTGAGGATAGCCAGAAAAAAGTCCAGAAGAGGCAGCTTAGTCCTTGGGTCTGATTTCATACTCATTGCCACTTTTTAACATCTTCCAGTGGAGGATCCAAGAGTGGAATAGTCTTATAGGCTGCCTCCATCAGTCTCTAAGAGGGCAGGGAAGGACATCCCTCCAACTGTGTGACCAGGACTGACCAACACTTTGGGCTCTCTGCATGTGGCCCTGTGCCAGGTTTCCATCCTCCTCTTCAGCCATACCTTGCTACACCCCTCTGCCATCCAGAAAGGGATGGTGACTCAAGGAAACATGAGGAAACAGGACAACTGCAGGGATGGGCAACTTTTAGAGGGAACAGAATTCTGGAGAAAAGAGACAAGAAACAAGTTTGAGGTTCCCCATCAGGAAGCCAGGCTGTGTCCCAGCTGTAGGGTGCCAGGGATTTCCCAACGGTATTTGCTTATGGTGTGTAACCTCCACTGAGTGGAGCCCAGAGGGCTGTGATGACTTGGATGGATCCAGGCCAGGGCTGGGCTCCTTCAGGCTGCCTCAGCTGGTCCTGGAGGTGGCTGGGTCTGGGGTGAGGGGACCTGGGTCAGAACAATGTGACCATCCAGTTTGGATTCAGTTGTGACTGAACTCCTCACAGAAAGGGTTCATATCTGGTTTGATACAAAGTTCCAGCTCGAGTGGGTGAAAAGTGGGAAGGCGTTTGGATTCAGGGGCCAGAAAGATTGAGGGGAAGCTGGGGAAGGTCAGTGGAAGAAATAGGAAGAGCCATGGAGGAGTAAACAGGAGGCAGGCTAGAAGGGAATCAGTGGGACTGGGATGTTGGGGGCAGGAATGGGGTTTGGGGTATTTTCTTCTCTTGCAATTACCTCCTCTGCTACTTTTTGGGGGGACCCAAGGAGGTCTCCATGGATGAAGAGCTCAGCGAGTGCTGGTGCCCTGCAGCAATGCCCTGGTAGCAGCTGGTAGTGCTACACAAATAAAGCACATGCTTTCCAGCATCTAGTAAGGATGTGTTTTTCAACGTAATAATTGAAGCAAGTATGGAGAACAGATCAGTGGAAGAGCAAATGTGCAAAGGTTTGCTGAGGCTTAGCTTGTCTGCAGCCAGTTCCAGCTCCTACCTGGCTCAGAGGTTTTTCCAAGTGTCCCCATGAGCACCAAATCTACTGAAAGGAAGAATTTAATGAGCTGGGCTGGGTCACTGGACACTGGGCTCAGAACAGCTCCTACAGATTCCTTCTTGCTCATTCAGTCTCTCTGCTCTTCTATCAACAAAACTGGTACAAGATTCCTTTTTCCCTCTCTTCTTTTTACTCTCTTCAGAAGAAAGGTTAATCTTGGTAAATGCAGGCTCTCATGCAGTGGACCTTTTTTTTTGTTTAGGCTTCAAGGCACTACTAATACATATGCCAAATTTGTTTCTCTGAACAAAGCATCTTCACTCCTTTTGAAGTAAAAAATGAACAGACTATTTGTCTGCTCTGGACAGCTATGGGCATATGTAAGGGATGTGATGACCCTCATTTAGGGCTGTCCATAGTGATTCTCTACAACTGTGACTGTCAGATGGATGTTTGATGAAGTGTCAGGTCTTCTAAATACATCTGTGTTTTTGCTCAGATTCCTGACAGGGCTCTGAAGACAATTTTGTGTGGACTACAAATGCTGCTGACCTCATGACTGCCTCTGAACTGTTTGAGTTGTACCTCTTTAAGTAACACAAAGGGAGTTGTATGTGTTAGATCTTACCCCTGTTAATGAGTAAAGAAATGTAAACAAGGTTGTCTGGGTATTGTGGGTGACATTCACCTTTCCAACCAGCCTCTGCTGGCAGTGTTACATGTGTACCCAAAATAAACGAAAGAATTGCAGTGGTCATGAAGAACAGCTCTATGTGGTCCCAAATATTAGTTTTTAGTGGCTGTGCTGGCAGTTTGAACATCGAGGCCACTGCAGAGAAGTAGCCAGTGGTGTACCTGAGTTAGGAAGAAAACTCCATTTTTTTCTATACCTTCTCTTCAGGAATTTTCGTCATAAATCTGGGGAATTGCCAGCTAGAAAGCCAACTTCCTAATGCCTGAGGCATCTTGGCATCTCTAGGCAAGTCACTGGCACAGTGCTGCTCTGGAAGAGCTCTGTGAGAGCTGTGCTGTAATGGTCTGCACATCAGCCAGGCTTTAACCAGTACCACCACACCACAGGCTGTGCTGGCAGCTTGTGAGGAGTTTAAACAGCATGGATCTTGTGGCAGTTTTCCAGAGAGATGAGGGTTTCTAGGGACCAGCACATGTTCCTGGTCCCCTCCTGCTGCTGACACAACTCATGATGCTGGTTACACCCTGAGCTTTTGTCCATAGGACCATGAACAGGATTCTGAACAGATGAGAAAAAAATCCTTGTAAATACAAAATCTGGGCAACACTAAGGCCAGACCTGGCTGCTGAATTATGTCTGACATTGTAGCCCTCCCATGTTGACAGCTACTCTCAAGGCTACCACAGTGGTATGGGAGCATGGGCTCTTGCAGACCCTGATCTTTGGAAGAGGAGCCTAATCTTTCTGGTTTATCTCCTCCTTTTTGCTCTGTCCCATTTGCTTATCAGCACTTCTCCATGAGTAAATTCCTTTTGCTAGGACCCAGGGCAGAAAGTCTCTCTTGAAGCCCTCATCCATGATGTTAACCTGGGGAAGTGTTTGCTGAGCCTGCCATACTGGGGGAAATATTTTCCTTGGACTAAAATTGGTGCCACACTGCGACCTTCCCAAGCTGCCACACCACTGTTGTGCCTGGGGATCAGCCCGTGGCACACCCCTTCTGTTGTGGCTGCTAATCTCCTGGGCTCTAGGGACAGCAGGCCATGAGTATGGGCAGGCAGCAGGCACAAGACTTCAGCAACATTTGTGGCACGAGTGTTCCTGAACACACACGTTGGGAATCACTCATCCACGACAGGCATGTGGATTTTGGTTCTGCTTTCACCCCCAGTACACTCAGAGACTCCTCCACCCATCACACAAGAGATGCTTTGGCTCCAAAAATCCTCAGAGAGCAATTGGCCAAGGTGAGTCTGGCCGTTTACACCTTTGAGCTGTTTTTCCCTTCCCAGGTTCTTGAGATAAGATGTTACCGTTTGGAGGAGCCTGTTCTGATATGGCATAGGGGAAGTATTTACCACCTGCCATGGACTGGAACTTCCCCATGCAGGTGTCAGGGCTGGGCACAGTGCCTTTCATTCACTGTCGGCTGGCAGAGATACATGTAACAAGTGCCAGCACGGAAGGCCTGACTAAAGCTCTGTACTTGTCCCTGGAAACATTTGTGCTTTGGTGGGATGTAGTGATGTTGATGCTCATGGGCCTGTGACTGCAGGCTGTGTTTTGCATGGGGGTGGCAGAGGGGAAGTCAAAGGTCACTGGCCTGGGAAGGGACTCAGAGATGCAGCATGTGGTGTGGGGGCTGCAGCTCAGCTGTGAGCTTGTGACCAGCGGGGTGGGTATGTCCTTTGAGGGTGTAATTGTTTCCCAAAGTCGAATTGTTTCCAGGGGTGGCTATAGCCTGGCCATGCTGTGCACCAGCCTAGTGCACATGATGCCAGAGAGGCCACTCAACTGCTGCTCTGGGGTATGAGATGCCACACCATAGGGGGCACCTTGGGCATGCATGATCAGCTGTTTCTCTATCATAACCTCCCACAAAGTGTGTGTCCCACTTTGCAGGCACCACAGCCTATCCTCATCCCCCTCTCACCTTCCGAGCCCCTCCACAGCGCAGTTTTTTACCTTAATTTTATCAGCTCCTCATTGGCAACAAGACTAGCCTGTGCGAGGGCTCTGAGTCTGGTCGTGCGGCAGACCCGGGGGCTCTTTACTACCCCCTCTGCTGTGCCCACCCGGCAGCAGGCAGGGGCTGTTCACCGCGGGGCTGTGTCGGTCCCGGGAGGGGGCTGGAAGTGGAGAGGATCCTTGACACCCTCTCGGCCCCGCTGCCCCGGGGTCGGGGCTGGTGCCCGGGGCTGGTGCCGGGTGGCGGGGCGGGTGC